>JAEIII010003539.1:0-10017 GCA_018905755.1 Drosophila ohnishii | reverse complement strand
TATAAAAGATTATTCCTATAACTCATTTGAATTAGGTTAAAAAGACTTCCAAGTACCTTTTTATTTCCCTCAAAAATCGTACCTTTTTCAATTCATGTTTAGAAAATATTTATAAAATTTTTCCAACCTTTTTTCTCAGTGCATACCAAGCAGGTGGTCCCTGGGCCTTGGACAAAACTGTTTGACTTTTGGCCGCGGTGAAGTGCGTGTGCGGGTGGGAAAAGTCTGGCGCTGCAATTTACAAGTGCAACGACTCCGCAGCCAGTTCCTTTCCTTTCCGATCCTCATCCTGCTCCGTTTCCTTGGCAGTACTTCCTTCTTGCCAAAAACAATGGCCAAAAAAAAGGGAACACAAATAAAAAAACCGAGAAAAGAAAACGCTGCAACTAATAACACTTAACCGTGGCTCGAGTCAGGTCTTAATTATGGCAAACAACTTTTTGTTTTTAGTTTAGCCGCTAAAACGCTTCCTGTGAGACAAAAAGCTGCCAGCTACTGAACTTTGGATGCACCTCTCACCTCCGCTTTTCCCAGTGAATTTTCCGGGAAAACTGCAGTGTGCATGTCGCTACATATCAACAAAAGATGCAGCAGCCACCTCCACACACGTCCACACACTTGCCAAGCGTTTCGGTTCGGTTTCGGTTGCATTTTCTGATTTTTTTTTTCGGTTTCTGCACTTTTTGTACGGTTTGTTTTTTTTTTTTTGCAGACTTCAGTCAATGCACTCTCTATGACGTCGTAGCCGTCGTCTGACTGCACAAAATGAAAAAGTTTCACAAAAAAAAAGTAATGAAATCCAAGGCCCAAAAGGATAAACTTGAAACGAAAAAAAAAATAAAGCAGGGGATTTTGTTGGAAGAGTGGGGACTTGGTAGATACCTTATAAAATAAGATTTTGGGACCATTTATAATTATAAAATCATTTGAAATTTATAAAAAGAATTTTGGAAAATACATAAAAAGAAAAATAATTAATTGTGAAGCTGTTCAAGTAAGAAACCAGTTTAAAGCTTTGTGTTTCTAAAATTTGTTTAGTTTAAAAATTTGTTTAAAAATATTTAAAAATAATATACAAAGGTTTTGGCAATGAAAAAATATATTTAAAAATTATTAAGGAGGTAATTTATATTTAAGAAAATCTTTATAATTTTTATCAACCTATTTTAAAGTTTGTTGTAACCCCTAAGCATTCATAGTTCCCAGGGTATCAAGAACAGCAATTCCACAACCAACAAAACAACACAAAAAAGTTAAAAAAAAAACACTCGTTGCATTTTTCTTGTTTTATAATTTTTTTGCTTTTTTTTGTTGTTTTTTTTTGTTGCACAAAAAGCAAAAAACAAGAATGATTATTAACGCCTGTTGGGTATGCCACAGGACGATGTCTGCAGCGGTTGCAACTGCAGCACAAGCTTCAGCTACAGCTCCATCTCAGCTAAATCAATGCACTGAAAGAAATTCCTATAATATTTATTTATTGATTTATTTTATTGTAACATATAATAAAATGTTGTTTTTTTTTCACATTTCCCAATACAAATAAATATATGAAAATAAATATATTTTTTTCTCTAATGTTAATATGAATTTTCTTACAGAAAAATATTAATTTCATATTTTTACAAGCATAAAAGACATATTTTTATTTGCTGTGTAAATTTCTGAGTTACTGACTCTGAATTCTGGCTGCTGGCTGCTGACTGCCGGGTTCCCGCACTCGGGCTCCTCGAGAACCGAAAGGCGGCAGGCTACTGTGCAAACACACAGAGCCGTGTTGCTTTTTCGGTGCATTCGCCTGCAGCGGCCTTTGGATGCAAAAATGCAGCCGGGCAAAAACAACATGTCACAGGGCCCGAGGGCGGGCCGGGCTTTCCTCCGAAGGCAGGAGGGATGAGATGATGATGGCTGGCTGGCTGGCTGGGAGCTATGTAGTCCCCGGGCCCCCTCTCACTCATTAGGCCCGCGCGCTGCACTTGTGTCTGCGCTGCACCGTATCCTGCCAAAGTTGGGAGACGTGGCCTGGCCTGCATCCTGGCCAAGTCTCAGTCTCATTCTCGGTCTCAGGCAGTTGCAAATTACGCTCTCAGACTCAATTGTCTTGGGCCTCGGAGACTTGTTTGCCGGAGGAACGGGGACCCGAAACGACAACAATGCCTGCATTTAAACGCAATCTTCGCAATGGCTAGACAGACTCAAACGCAGACATTTTTTTTTGCCTATCCCTTGGGGGGAGGGGGGAGGAAGAAAAACAGGGAGCAGGCGGAGGCGTGGCTAGGTGGCAAAAGCGTCGCGTCATCGTCGCGTCTGGAACACTTGAAATTTTTGTATATGTTCATTAGAATGTGCCTCATGACGAGCACGAGGAGCAGGATGCTTGAACGCCCTGAAGTAGGCAACACTTTTGGCACATGCAAACGGGGCATTACGAACGGGGTACAGTTGTGCGTGAAGAATTATTTAACAGGAAACATTTATGCAGTTGAAAGTGTGGAGATTTTAGTAATGGTTCTTAATTTAGTTTTTGGAGTGGACTTCTTAAATGCCCACCATTGGAACCATAAGGAAACTAATTTTAAAAAATATAGAATTTTCTAGGGTGTAAACGGGGCATTACGAATGGGGTACAGTTGTGAGCAGAGGATTTTTTAGAAACTGAGAGTTTGAAGGGTTTATATTCAAACTTTAATTTAAAAAATATATCTTAACACTCTCCTAAATGTTTTTTTTTCGCTAAATACCTTGCCATAATCCCACTTTATTTTCCCTTAATATAAATACAATTCCATTTAAAGCTATAAATATGCCATTAATATTAAATAGTATTTTTTTGTGTCTTTATTTCAGAACCTGTCCATGGATTTATGAGGTATGTAAGCCCCAACCACCGTATGCGAATAGTATTTAAATCCGTTCAGGGGCACAAAAGCCGCTTACGATTAATGCTCGCAACCTGCATAAAAAAAATGTTGAAAAAAATCCAAAGCAAATAAAATTATAAACGAATCTATTATGACAAGTGCGTGGGCCGTACAAAGTCTTTTTTTCCCCGTTCGCATATTTTTTTTATTTTTCCTCTTTTATATACACATATTTTTTAAACAAAAAAGCGACAGAATACGGGGGCTGTTGTGTGTCCAAATTGATGCTGAAGTGTGTTCAAAGCCGAGGGGGAGCCCATCATCATGTCAAACGGCAGCAGCAGCAGCAGCAGCAGACAAGAAAACCTAACGATCGAATTAATAATGCCAACAAAAGGGAGATCCCAGATACTACCTGTGCCTCTCTGCCACGCCCCGGCCCAACAATAGCGACAGCCGTGATTGACAACTATGTTGAAATATCAAATTATTATTTCATAAATAGATGGGAAATGCGGGGGGAAAGCTAAGAGGCTTTAAATCGGGTAATTGCCTGATCTATTAGGCCCGGGTGTGGATGTGGCCGAAAGAGATCTACCGACCAGATTGAAGGTCAATGACAACACGTACAAAACATAATTGATTATTAAACTGACGTCGGTCCCTAAACAGTATTTAATAAAAAGAGGTGCGGGCACACGAGATTGCTGGAAACATGTTTTAATTTCATGCCTCGGATATCGGACATTAAGGCCCGAGGAATTTTAATTGCCACTGGTCGGGGGGCAGCAGCCTTGGCTTCCACTCCGCTCGTGAACTAGAAAATAAAAACACTTCAACTGCAATTGGCTTTGGCATTCACATGCTTCGTTATGGCCATATGAAAGTGCCACATAATTCTGCATCTCTCTCTTACCCCGCAGAGCCGGCGGCCAAAACAATTTTCACACCGCGCGCCAAAACCTGCCACGTTAATATAAATCTATATATATATGTATATATAACTATCTATATGTGGGCTCTTCACCATTTTTGGTAAGCTGAAAATGAAAATCCAATCAATGCCCGCCTGGCAATATCCATTGCGGTTAATGTGGTTTTCTGGCCTCGACTGTTTGGCGTTCGGGGCGTAGTTATAGTTTAAGAGCCTTTCGCAGTCGTATGTGGGCTGTCAAGATTTTCTAAGGAAAACTTGGGAAAAGAAAGTAGTGAAGAGTACTTCCCAGGGAACTCTTTTAATTTTAGATTAGTTTTTCCCTTCGGAAGCGGTTTCATTTATGATTTTTACTATATTTTTCCCTCCATAAATCAGCAAGTATATAAAATATAAACCATGACAGTCTAACTCCAGTCTAAAAGGCCTCTCCCACCGAACACCACACACCACACACACTCGGATTTTGTGTGCAGAATCTTTGCCTTAGTTCTACTGTTGGGAAGCCCAACCTCTTGGGCTTATAATTATTGTGAAGCAACCCGTTTGCAAGCTGTGCAGAATTTTTAGTTTACGAGCACATAAATGTAATTGGATGCGCAAAAAATATTACAGTATATATCCATGAGGAGAGTGTGTTTATAAATTTACACACAGAGCACTGGGCAAAAACAAGGAGATCCTAGAACTTAAATTTAAGATTTAAGTGGAGTTTTTACAGAATATTGGTAAAGGAAAGTGGGGAAAAAATTCTAAAATATAAAAAAAATTACATTAGAGGATCAAAAAATTATGAGAAAGTCTTCAAGATGATCAACAACTTTTTATAAAATTTTTTTATATGAGAAATAACAAAGTAAACTCTCAGAAACATACGAGAAATTCTTTAAGAAATTTATTTTCTTGAAGAAAAAATATGGTTTTACTACAAAATGGTTTTCTTACCTTTTTAAATACTTGAAAATTATATAATTTAATTTATTTTTTACATAAATCTAGGTTTATTTCTCTTAAAAACAATTTTTCTCAGTGCCCTGGTCGATTTTTCTAGCCTGCAATTTGCTGCCAGCCAGCTGGGCTGCAGTTTCCATCTGGAGTTCCTGGAGACTCTTGCGCATGGGCAAAAGGCGAAACGTGTCATCATCGATTATATCGAAGGGGGTATATGGATGTTGGATGTTGATATGGAGCTCTCCAGGGGGGAGAGCTGAGGGGGTGAAATCGGTAGCTGGGCAAACAAGTGGCTGTTGCTATCGCTTTGTGTTATCGCTGACGTTGGCAGTCCCCTGGGCGCGTAACTCAAAGCGACAACACTTGACACTAATTAATACATACGCACCGACCTGGGAGCTGGCTTTTTTCCACACACCGTTTTCACATTTTCCATTTGCCCAGCTGCCACCCACTCGGGTCTCTCGTCGCATTTCAATCAAGACCACGTCAGTCAGTCAGTCAGTCATTCAGTCTGAGCTGAGATTCTGGCTTGATAAAGTTGTTTGAAAGTGTTGCAGGTTGCACACACAAAAACACAGACACGCATAGCTGAGTGCCTAACTGGCACATTGACTGCAGCAACCTGCAACCTGCAGCACAGGCAACAGTAACTGCAGCAGCAACATTAAGCAGCAAGAGCTGCAGATAAAGAAAGAATGTACAAGATTTAGTAGCTTTATTAGGAAATTCTTATTTAAATTTGGAAGATTCCATTTTAAAAATGGAAAATTTTATTTAAATTTAGATAATTCCATTCTTCTGCAGTTTTTAATTATTTTAAAAATGTATAAATCCCATAAATTTATAAATATTTTATTAAGAAAATATTTTATAATATTTCTAATTACCACAAATTTATAAATAAATTGTTTAAGGAAATTCCCTTTATTTTTTCTTGTGTAAAATATAGAAATAGGGAAGCAGCCGTCTAGAAGAAGAGTGTGTGCCATTGTACTGGGCGATGCTTATCAGCTTGTCGACGTCGCGGTCTCCTGGCTCACGCAGCAGCAGCAGCAGCACCACCCCCCAGAGTGGGTGCTACTTGATAATGTTTACCGTTGCACTTCCTACGCCGATTAAGGTTAGCGCACTTTAAGCGAACGATTGAGTGGCTACTTGGTGTCAAAACTTCAATTAAAACTTGGCTACCAAAGGAAAAGTTTAGAGGATATTACTAATGAGGCTTTAGAAATTATTCTGAAAAGAAATTATTAACAAATTATTAACAAATTAAAAACAAGAATAACTTTTAGGAAGCTGAGAAGAGAAAAGCCATTAGATTTCTTTTTAAACAATTATTAAATTCATTTTGAAAATGTGCTCAAAACTTTTAATAAGCTTACTAATCGTCTTTTGTTTAAGATTTATATAGACAAATATATTTTTTAATTTTCCAGCTTTAAATTCAACATAAGTAAATGAATTATTGACATGTTGGGTAACCTAATAAATAGTAAAAAATATGAAATAGTATATATCACAAATACACTAGTATTATTAATCTTGTCAAACCTTTTTTAAATCCTGTAGAAATCATAAAACAATTTTTATATATCATAAAAATTTAAAGGAATCTTTCTCTAATAAATGAAGAGAAAATTTCTTAACATAAAATATTTTATAATATTTTTTTCTGCAATTTAACTTCAAAATAAATTCATATAAATAAAACATTTGAATAACTTTAACTGAAAATTGTCAACTCAAATTCCAGCTAAAATATGTAAACTTAATTTGAATATTTTATTCCCCCCAAATTAAAACCACTGTCAATCAATAATAATCCCGCTGGATTATTTTCCTTCATTCACTCTTTCCCCTCAGACTCAATGATTCAATTTTGCAAACCATCTTTCCCCCAGAGAAAATTTAAATTAAATCCACGAAATAGTTCTTCCACAAAAAATGAAAACTTATTAAGTAATTTGAACAACATTTCCATTCAGGTTCGCGTTGATTTGACTTTAATTTGAAATTTTACACACCAATAAGCCACATTTAACTGTCAAATTTCCAAAGCAAAATATGCAAATTAAATGTGGTAATTCTGGCATTTCCTCTGTTATTATAGCCAACGTGCCGCTTTTTATTGACCAATTAAAAATGCTTGTGATTCCGGAATGGGGGCCTCAGACTGCCAGAGACCGAGGAGAAGGTGGGAAATGATTCATCTAAGTCCGAGAGCTGTCTCTCAAGTCATCAAGGAAGGCATATATCTACCTCGTTTTGGGGCCTCTGGCATTTTTCTTGGCTTTTATTTATTTTTTGTATTTTTCTTGACAATGCCACAGACAATGATCGATGAAGTTGCGCCTTGGACTTTAACTTTTGTGCCCGAAAATCGAAAACGAAACCGAAACCGAAATCGAAAATAAATTTTCAATTGATAACAAAGGAAAATCGACACAAACTGGCATTAATTTTGGGCTCTTTAGAGCCAAACTTTGACACCCGATGCCTGAATAAATGCTTAATTAACACTCAATGGCGCGCCTTAAGCGGGCTTTCATGGGTTAACCGAGGGGCGGGGGCGGGGGTGTTGCCAGCTAAATTGCGGCAATTGAAGGCGCAACGAATGCAACTCAAAAAAAAAAAAGTCTCAAGCAGAAATTAAAGGCGATTTTTTTTTGTAGCCAAAAAAGTAAACAACGCCGAATTGACATTTTGCCTCTCGACAGGCAGGCGAAAAATGGTTTTTCGGTGGGTTTTTCGGCGTTTTTCCAAAGTTTTTCTCGTATCGAAGAAGGCAAGGCCCAGCAGGTCGCCGCTGAAAATGACAGTTGCAGTTATTTTCGTTAGAAATCAACAAAAGCCAAAGCCAAGTCACTAAAAATGACTGACTCTTTGCCTGACTGAGTGACTTTTGTTTGGCCAATTGGCGGAAAGTGAAAAGCGGCAGCCACCTGAGGGCAAGGAGCTGCGGCCGGAGCATTGCATCATGGCCCAAAGCATTTAGGCCGAGTATCTTTATAGCCAAGTATCTGAGTATCTGTGTATCTCAGTATCTGTGTGGGTGCACGAGCAATCGATGATCGGATCGCGTTGAAATCTACTCGCATGTAACGTTTAAATTTGTTGGAAAGTTTACAAATGCACGAAAAGTAATTGATTTTTGATAAATAATAAAATAAATAAATATAGAATTTAAAATAAATATTAATTTAAAGAGGGTCATCAGATGATATAATTTGAGGAAATTATTATTTTAAAATCCCTTTAACTTTTCTTATTATAATTACTAAACGAAATAACTTATACTTAATAAAAACAATATTTATAATAATTTTTTTTCTTCCTGTGTACCACCTATAGCTGTGGCGTTTCATGCCTACTTTTTAGATTTTTTTATTTTCTCGCTCTCTCGGAGAGCAAACAAGACTTGCACGATTTTCTTGTAATTTTCCGGCAATTTCCAAGTACGAAGAAACCTCCGCCAAGTGCCAGGCCATATAAATCCTCAATGTTTGTTTAATTTCGTGTGTATTTTTTTCGATAGCCTTCCTCTTTTGTTTGTATTTTTATTTTGTTTTAATTTGTCTCCAAAACTAAAAAAAAAAACGAAAATAAACTTGCCAGAACAACAACAGCGAAATTTGGCTAATTGTGTGGCGATCATTGCTCATTACGGCTCATTATTTGTTGTGGCTTGTACAGGTTCTTGTTCCCAATTTTTTCCAATCGCTTCGAATAGGGAGAGGGCGGGGAAACCCATTTTATTGTCAATGATCTTGTAACCAGATTAGCATAGATATTGTATACCCCCATTCGCGATTAGATGGCCGAGCACGATTTTGTTTTGGGACAATTGTTTTTGGGAATGTATGTAATGCGGCTTGTTCCTAACGTGGAACTTAACAACTTGGCAACATTGTTACCGCCAGTAAAAGTTTTTCAACAGGAAGAGCACAACCTGGTCTGGAATGCTCCCTAAGAGGGGGGGAAAAATACAGCCGGAGAGATGCCTATAAATTCCAAATTCAATCAGCTTATGAAAGATTTGCATATTTATTCGATATAGATAGATGCCTCTTGGGGTGTGTTTACGACGGAGAGACAGAGAGCCTTTAAATATATTTGCATTTAATTTGAGTTGAAAGGCTATTGTCTGCTTAAGGTGTATTTTTTATTAAGGAATGGCGTAGATAAGGATTTTATGATTAAAGCCAAGAAATTGTTGCTCAAGGGTTTAAATAAATTTAATCTTAAAATTGCGAATTTCAAAGAATTATTTTAAAATATTCACCACCCACCGAAATGATCTAATTTCTGCCTAATTTCAATGTCCAACAACCTCCTCATTATGTGATATATCCATCATAAAACCCAAAAGTCTAAATCATTTGCCATTCGAATCAGGGAGACAAGGTTCCAAACTTGGCATGATTTCATTGGCAATCAACAGGGCTCATAAAGACCATCACTAAATGGGGGCATAAAAGCCTGGCCAATAAAAGCCAAAGTTATTTTCTTTGTTTCCAGAGCAAATTGGTATTTTGTTTTTTTTCTAAAAGATTATAAGTATAAATTACAAAAGAAACTTGATTTCGCATAGGCAAAAGCGATTCCAATCTGACGGATTCATAGTCATAAAGATTTCAACGTATTTTCAACGTAATTCCTTTCGCGTGATTGGAAGATGCCATAAAATCTTTGCTTTAGGATTTTATGGGTCTGAGTGAGCGTTTCAAATGCCCGACCATTGTTTCAAATGGCAGTGAGTAAATAAAATTGAGCAGCTCTTCGTTTTTGTTTTCTTTTTTTCTGAAAATTGTGTTGATTTTGCATATGAGAAGCGAGGTCTTGTAGCATTAAAGCCAGAGTTTTTACGACTTTCGCTTTTAATGGCCAGCGGGCTCCGGCAAGTTGGTCTCTGCTGTAGGTCGCGTCGCCAGGTCCCCAAAAGTCGCCACCATCCGCATTGCCAGTGCCACTTATTATGAAATATTCGATATCCCAGATATTCCATTTCTGCCGGCTGGACGCGGACTGGAATCTCTGAAAAATCTACGAGGCACGAGGCACGGAGACCATGGAGCTCAACAGCAAAAAAAGCAGAGCACAATGAAAGCGAGAAGAAAGGAGGGTACACGGGGAAAAATAAGAGATGTTTATGTGAAATAGGATATTTACCAATAGAATTGTGGGGTTGAAAAATGATCAAAACTTGAGCTAGGTTATAGTACAAGTTAAGAAAAGTTTTCCTCATTTTTTATAGATTTTTCTTTAATT
>JAEIII010003529.1:0-11285 GCA_018905755.1 Drosophila ohnishii | reverse complement strand
ATATTTCTTACATTTACATTTTAAATATACATTATTTTTGTATAATATTTATTATTTGCTTTTGAAATTATATTATTAATTTTTAAAAATATTTTTTCAGCCCGCCGGTTAAACAGTGTGACCCCACCCACAACGCAAAAATGAGTATGAACCAGATGTGTATGCGAGGCAATGAGAAATGAGCATGTGAGAATTTCCAGGGCTGGAATGCACTAATTATCGCCATGCAAGCCGAATTGATTTGAAGAGTTTTAGCAGCAGCAGCGCAGCGGCAGAGCATCAGCAGCAGCAGCAACAACAAAACGCACAAAAACAAAGCCAATACACGCACGCACACACACACAAAAAGGACGCCAAAGGAGAAAAACAAACACAAAGAGCAGGACAGGACAAGCGCTTTTTCCAGAAATTGGGTCGCGCCTTTCTTCGAGCTTGTTGCTGGATTTTTCCTCGATTTGTATTTATACAAACATATACATACATATTTGTTAGGTGTGTGTGTGTGTGTTGTTGTTGTTCTTCTTCTTGGTCTTTGTAGTTTGTTTGTTGTAACTGTGGCTGTTGTTGTTGTTGTTGCTGGCAGAGGGAGCGAAGAGCGAATAGCGAATGTTATGGCAACACTTGCAGCCTGCGTTTGTGTGGGTAAGTGAGTTAGAGTAGTTCGTGTGTGCAGTTTTAACGTTCTTATTTCTATTACTTCTTTTTCGTTTTTGACTTTTGGCTGTGGTTCCACCGTTCTCCGTTTCCCCGTTAAAGACTGAGGATATTGACAAATAAGGAGGAAGCCTTATATATTTATGTGTATATAACTAACAAAATCCTGTTCCAATTGATGGCAACTCCCGGAGTGTGTGTATGTGTGGGTAAGTGTGCAGTTATTTTTCGATTTCCCTTTGTTGGACCTTTATTTGCTTTATGTTTTGTGTGTTTTATAAGCTTTTAAGTTAAGATAAATCAATTTAAAGCTCCAAAAACAGTGGATTTTGTTTTAAATAATTTTTGTTTTTGTTATATGTATATTTTTCATTGCCTACCTTTTGACGCCTTTCTTCGTTTTCCATCATTCTTAATTTCCCTTAATTGTTTCACTTTTCCTCCTTGCAGAGTGAGCCATCGTTAGCCAGAGCACAGCCAGCCAGTCAGGAGCCTTAAATCTCCACCAGAAACTGTTCAGAAGCCGCAACCGGAACCCCCCAACAAACCCGGAATCCAACCATAAATCCTAGTCAAAATGAGTGTGGTGGGCAAGCAACTAAATCCTGTGCAGCAGTCCTCCAGCGGAGCCGCCGCCAGCGCCTCTTCTTCCTCCTCCTCCTCAGTCAGCGGCACGGCCACGAGCGGCAGCGGTGGCGAGGCCAATGGTGGCAGCAGCACAGGTTTGGCAGCGGCGGCGTCGTCCTCCGTCGGTGGAGAAGGATGCGCTGGTGCAGGTGACTCAAAGCGATCGTCGGAGCCGTCCAGCGTGACGCCCGAAGATGTACTGCACCTGACCAAGATCACCGACGACTATCTGTGCTCCGCCAATGCAAATGTGTTCGAGATTGACTTTACGCGCTTCAAGATCCGTGATCTGGAGAGCGGAGCGGTGCTCTTTGAGATCGCCAAGCCGCCGAGCGAACAGTTTCCAGACGGACTGTCCGTCGAGGAGACCATGCTGGCGGCGGCCGAGGAGCTAACGCTGGAGGACACTGCCGATCCGAATGCCGGGCGCTATGTGCGCTATCAGTTTACGCCGGCATTTCTCAACCTCAAAACAGTGGGAGCCACGTAAGGAGTATATCTATAGCTTCATATGATACGTATACAAACCTTTTTGTTATTGTTTTGCAGTGTGGAATTCACGGTGGGCAGCCAGCCAGTAAATAATTTTCGCATGATCGAGCGGCACTTCTTCCGCGATCGCCTGCTAAAAACCTTTGACTTCGAGTTCGGCTACTGCTTTCCGTATTCGAAGAATACGTGCGAGCACATCTACGAGTTTCCTAACCTTCCACCCGACCTAGGTGAGATCCGGAACCCAGATCGGGGTTGTTTGTAGCTAATATAATAATATAATCGGAGAAATTAGGTTATTTATAGAAAATGTTGATATTTTAACGATAGCATAATTATTTTAGGAAATTTTAAAATGCAATAGCAATATTTTCATAATTTTTATGGATATAAATTCCTGTTTTTTTCTATTTATTATTTTTCAATGTTTAAAAATGCTTTTATCGATATTTTTTGCCGATATACATTCCTAGCTGTTTTCCCCTTGAACCATCAAGTATTTATTATTTTTTCTATTAAATTTCCAATTGGTTAGCCAGATTATTACTTCTGTTATATATTATATATAATTTAAATTAAGCTTTTTTTCTTTAATTTAGAGGAAAATTACTTTAGCGCCTTGCGTAATGCTTTATCTCAGGTCAGTGGCCAAAAATAAGGACAAAGGGAGGGGGCTCTTAATGTAGGTCAAGGCAAGCTCTGCTTTTCGCTTTTAACTCTGCCTTGTTTTATGCAAATTTAAAATATTTTTTTACCTTGAACTTTGCTTACTATAATTTTTAACAATTTAATATTAACAAATTTTCTAAAATTTAAATTAAATGTAATATTACAAAATTATTAAATTTATAAATAAACTAATGTATTGACATATCTTTACCATTACAGTGGCTGAGATGATATCGAGCCCCTTTGAGACACGCTCGGACAGCTTTTACTTTGTGGAAAACCGACTCGTCATGCACAACAAAGCCGATTACGCCTACGATGGCGGCATTATAGTCTAAACAAATATCTAAAAAAAAACGAGAATCTAAAGAAAGCAAATCTAAAACATAAAGGATCTAAAAAAAGATCTAAAAAAGAGTCTACAAAAGGAATCTAAAAGGATCTAAAAGGAAGAACAGAGCAAAAACTACAACTAAGAAGGAGGATCGAAGAAACTAGAGCAAAACTAATAACTAAAAATTACTACAAAAGCTGTGAGACAAAATCCAAATGAATTGTCACACACACACCACAACCCACACACTCCACACATACACATCGAATTTGAGGGAATTATCACAGCCATTTTAGCCTTAGCACGAGAGTTTTACCCACCATTCCTGTTTGATGTATTTTAGCAAGGATAAAGACAAACCCACACACACACACACACTCATAATACAAACAAAACACACTCACACCGAAGCACGCAAACTGTGTTCATTTAATAAATAATTTCCCCGATCTTTGAATATATTTAATTTTAAGTGCAATGTGATTTCGCCTGATTTTTTCGGTATCTCTTATATATATATGTATACATTTTTTATTTATTACTAATTGTAAGTAAACACACACACATCACACACACACACACGAAACCAAAGGATAACGATCAAACATCACTTGCTGTCAATTTTTTGTATGCAAAAGGAGAAGAAAGAGGAGGCTGCGGAAGGATAATTACACAATACGATCTATATTCCATCAGCTTCGCTCTCTCTTTGTTCAATATGGCATTTTTTCGTGTCCTGTGTATGTATATTTTTTAAACAAAAGAAAAGGGGGGGCTCAAGGAGGCAAGCAAAATAAAAAGATACCTTAACCCCTGAAAATCGAACGAGAGATCACACGCCGAACAACAAGAATGATTAAATTAAATTACATTTTAAATGTACATACACCACAACTTGATGTTTTTCTATTTGGAGGAAAGAGGGTCCATATTATATAGTATATAAATATTCCTTAAATGGACTTGAAAACCTTGAAAATACTTAAAAGCAGGGATGCCCAAGCTAAGGCTCTTGGAGCTCCAGGATTTTTTTAGAGAGTTTTTTGCAAAAGTTAAATATTTTTAAAACAGTCTTTAATTTTTAGTATTATTTTCTTAACTAATTTCCGTCTCTCTCTAATTGATGAAGCCATAAAAAAGAAGTTAGGTTTTTAAATAAAACATAAAATAAATAAATTACTAATACTAATTATTAATTAATTTCCCCAATTCACAGGAATAAATTCAACCTTTTTTCATTAATTTAGCTTAAAGCTCATTCTTATTGCCTCTTTTTTGTACAATTTTTTTAGCTACATAACAAGTTCAGTTGTCAATTCTATTTCTTCTACTTGAGGAACTTGGTGACTATGGAAATAAACTCCTGTGGCTGCTCAAAGTGCACCAGGTGGCCGGCGTCAAGCCAGTGGATATCAGCCTCAGGAAACATCTCCAAAATCTCTGGCCAGTGCTCGCGTCTAAAAAAAGAAAACCCCTTAATGTGAAAGTCTTAATAAGAATTAATAAGGATACAACCTCATGTAAGATGAATGCGAGCCACAGATAAAGGTGGTGGGTCCTGGGTACGGTGGTAATTGGTCGATGTTGGTCCTATAATCCTCGAAGCGGGTGAGAAAGTCACGCAGAACCGAAGCATTGCAGGCCCAGGAAAAGCTAATATATTAAAGATATATATTATGAACCATATATTCAAAGGGAAAATATATCAAATGTTCTCCCACTTACGCTCGAGTCTTTGGATCCTTGCGCAGATTCAGCATAATAAAGTCCACCGTCTCGTCCTCGGTGGCTTCCAGTAGCTTCTCCCGCGCTATCTTCCTACCCTCGGACATGGATAGGCTGGGCGAGAGATTCAAACCAACCATGGCATCAAAAATATGCTTCATCTCCTCGGTGCCGCGTGGCACCGATATGGGGGAGATGTCCACCACAATCAGACGCTCTACCAGTTCGGGCTGAAAGGATATATAATAGTAGAAATAATCCCTAATCCTGGAGGTCCTCTCCCAGCTGGTACTCACATATTTCCGGGCAAAGTACATCATGGCACGACCGCCCATGCTGTGACCCAAGCAGGCCGCTTTTGGTGCCTGGTGCTGCTCCAGAAATAGACGGATATCCTCGCTCATGGCGCTCGATGTGTGAACACTAGAATGCGGACTCTCGCCATGATTCCTGGCATCCACGGTATATATCTGGAATAGCGGAAGGGAGACTTCAATAAAGGGACTACAGGATAACTGGAAATCAGTCACTCACCTTCCTAGGCACCTTACGGACCAAGGCTCGGCTGATGCCGCGCCAGTTCTGCTTGGAGCCGAAGAGGCCGTGTAATGTTATCAGCGGCGGCTGAGTGGGCTGTCCCTCGCCCTGGTACACCTCGAAGCTCATCTCCACGGGCTCCGACGTGGAGTACGACGAGGAGGGAGAGGGGAAGTAGCCATTCCGAAGGAGCAGCGCCTGCAGTGGGCTCTTCCCCGCGCCGGCTGGAAGGAAACGTAACGATTTCGTAAGTCGCTGCATCTCTGGGCCAGTGTGTACACACACACACACACACACGATCGACGGGCAGTGGCGGCCGGTGGGTGGGGATTGGGTTTATTTCCACGGTCCTCAGTTGCGTAATTTAAGTGTTAATGCTAAATAAATGTCGTTAATTTTGAATGCTTTGCCATAATTATTTGGGGGTCAGACAGGGAGAGATTAGATTTGTCAGCGGCGCAGAGAAAAATATGCACAGGGGATTGCATAGATTTTAAATGATAAATCGATTAAATATCTGAATTTTAATTTAATAACAATTATCATTCTTATAATTAAATTTATAATACATTAAATAATTCTTCTATGCTTAGCTTGTGAATATGAAAATTCGACCCCCACTAGCTACGCCACTGAAAAATGTGCTAGAAAGCGCAACTTTGCAAGCAGTCTGGCAACTACAGCCAAACGTCAAAAAGCGAGAGACAGTGGAACTGTATTTTACTACTTTATGGTATTATTTAATGGCAAATCGGGTGAAATGGTTTTCAAAATTAATCAATTAAATTTGTGTTTTTAATTCACGTAAAAAAAATAAATAATTTAATAAATACAAAATTTGGGTACTATGGAAATGGTATTTTATGGTATTTATTGTTGGGCCGGAGTATTTTCTATCGTTATCGGTGCGCGGTCACGCTGGTTTTGGACAGCGAGGACTGAAAAAGAACGCATATCTCGGCAGCTAAAACCAGGAATCGCTATTAAAAACAGAATCCAGGTAACGCGCGCCATCAGGATAACCAGGAGTTGAAGGTTCCCCATCGGGCGCAGCGCCAGTAAAAAAGGGGGACAAGCACAGCATACAGCAACGACGACGGCGGCGGCCGAGAAGTAGCGGCGGCGGCGTTGGCTCTCCGTACTTCTCCCACTCTCTCTTGCACTCGCAGCCACTCAGCCATAGGTAAGCAGCAACAAAAATGTGCATATTGCAAATTCAGACCAACAAATTGATATATTTTCAAGTATTCTATCTTTCCCCTCAAAAAAAAAAAAAAAAAAACAAAAAAAAAAGTAAAAGAAAAAGTATAAGAAACAAGAGTAAAAGTAAAAAAGTAAAAGTTAATGTAAAAGTTGAAAGTAAGTGAAAAGTGGTTAAAGTTGTTAAGTAAAAAAATCTGTCTGTCGGTCGCGAAAAGTGCGCAAAAGTCCGAAAATAATTAACTCTCTCCTGTGTGTGTGCCTCTGTGTATGTTCGAGTGTGTGTGTGCGTGCGTGCGTGTCCTACTTGTGTGTGTACAATTCAGAAGGGCGAGGGAGACAGACCGTCCCGCCGATGTCAGAATGAGAATGTGAAGAGGAATGGCACAAGTTATCCCGTATTTTCAACAGTAATTGTTGTTGTTCTTTCAGTAAATTTCTTCTGCGCTCGCTCTCTCTTCCTCTCCCTCTCTCTCGCTCTCGTTCGCGTCAAAAATTTAATTAAAAAAAGAAACAGCCGTAGCACACACACACACACGTTATAATCAATAAAATTAAAAATAAATAAATGCTAATAAAAGCAATGAAGGTAAGAACCCCACAAAAAGCCAACAAACAGCAACAAATTTTTTTAATAAAATAAAAACTTTATTTCCGACTCCTGCCCCTCTCATTCCCACAAAGAAAATAAGTAAAAAAAAAGAGATAATTAAAAGAGACGTTATCGATTGCAATGCCCATCGCGTTATCGTCGCAATCACACAGTTATCGACATTTGTTGGGGGTGACACTGACCTTTTGCTGCGCCTTCTCTATGTCTTGTCTGCATTTCGAATTTCTATTAATCACATTTCACAAGATTAAAAAGAAGATTGAGATTTTTAGATCTGTAATTTTACGATTTTTCTATTTGTCCGCTTGAATGTCCAGAAACCAGGGAAAATTTCCTCCGTAAACTACCCTCCTCCCCTCAACAAATGTTTGACTCGCTGCTTCAATTCAGTTACTCTCTCGGTTCCCGAAGAATTGTGTGTCGCGCCCAAGGAGGTTGTTTCTTGTTCCCCCGTTACTTCTGCCCTGAAGTCTAATCTTTGTTCCCTTAACCATCTCCTGCAGGAAGGCGTAGAACGTCCAAGTTGCCCGCAACAACGGCGTAAGGCGGCGAACCCATGGTCCTCGACATGGAGTCGGACGATTCTCGTGCCAGCTCTCCGTCCAACTCGTCGGAGTCTCGTTCCAATTCGCCCGTTAATTCCAATAAGGATCCTACCGAGCAGAAGGAACAGACGTCAGATTCGGCTGGCGGACCAGTACTGGATCGTTCTGTTCGAGCCGCCTCCACCAGCAGCTCCTCCTCCAACTCTAGCTCCAGTTCCAGTCGCAGTGATCTCTCCAAGAAGCAAAAGAAGAGCTCCAGCAGCAGCAGCGGCAGCGGCAGTGGCAGCAGCTCGTCCAGTGGGTCGTCTAGTGAAGATGAGCCGGAACAGGAGCGGCAGCAGCAGCCGCCGCCGGAACAAGTGCCACAGCAGGAGCAGGCTGAGCCGGAGCCGGATCCGGAGCCAGAGGCAGAGCCCGATATCGAGCCCGAACCGGAGCGAGATTCAGAGACGACAACGGAACTCACAACAGCTTCGTTGACCTCTAAAACCGAGCAACCTGGCTCACCGCCCAGCGCCAAATCGTTCCACTCCTCCGCACGCAGTCGGAGCAACAGTCCACGGCTGTACAACCAAGCGGCCGTGGATCTCAACATCAGTCATGAGGATCTGAGTGATGTCAGCGATATTGAGGCTGAGGAGAAGCCGAAGAATTCACGCCGCCAGGCAGAGGAGGAGGAGGAAGCTGACGAGGATGAGGATGGCGCCCTGTCAGATGACTCACTCTCGGCCATGGACGAGGACGAGGATGAGGTGAAACAGGTCAAGCAGAACGGGGGCCAGAAGCCAGCCAAGGCCAGCAAGGATGCCAAGGTAGATTCCCGATCTTAAATCTAGCCAAACCCGCTGTCTCTTCATTCGTTGTTTTCCATTTCTTCCAGCTTGATGGACGCACACCTGCCTCTGGCCTTGAGGAGGATCTGGTCAAGACCCATGACGATGATGCTTTGGACTTTGAGGCGGAGGAGGGCGAGTGCCCAGAGCAGATCAAAGCCAGCGAAACAAAACAGGCCAAAACGTCCACGGCGTCGCCAATGGATGAGGGCGGAGCCGGGGACGATGGCAACGATGGCGTTGGCAGCGACAAAAACAGCGACACCGACGATGACGACGACGACGATGATGGTGAGGTGGATGCCGATGATGATGAGGAAGCCAAAGCCAAGGCCAAAAGCAAGGCCAAGGATGGGATTGCCAGCAATGGAAGCCTCGAGGATGGCGAGGATGAGGCCCAAGACAAGGCCTTGTCAGCCACATCATCAGCCGCATCAAAAAAGAAAAAGGACGAGGAGGAGCTGGAGGAGGGTGAGGTGTCTGACGAGGATGAAAAACGTCCCGAGGAAACGGAACCCAAGCCCGTGTGTCGCTTCTATACCCGCGGCCAGTGCACCTGGGGCATGAGCTGTCGCTTCCTGCATCCCGGTGTTACCGACAAGGGTAACTATACGATGTTTGAGAGCCTTGTCCGTTCCGTGCCTATGCAGGGCGGTGGAGCCTCCTCCTCCTCGGCAGCGGCTGCAGCTGCTGCTGCTGCTGGATCCTCTGGCTCAGCAGCGCGCGCTAGCGCTTCCGCCTACAGTTCGCATGCTGCAGCAGCCGCCGATTATCATGACTATCGGACTGAACGGCCGGCGCTGCTCCATCGGCCGGCGTTACTCCATCCGCCGAGCGTGTACAGCGCTCACGATGCCCGGTCTGCCTTGGTGCCGGAGGTGGGACCCGTGGTGGAGAATGCCTGGGAACGGGGCCTGCGCACCGCCAAAGAGATGATGCGGAAGGCCAACAAACGCAAGGAGCAAGACATGGACTTTGAGGACAAGAAAATGAACCTCACCCTCTCACCGGACGAACTGGAGAAGGATCCGTATTACCTCAAGGAGCGAGGCACCAGCATGGCCCGTTCCACACCGCCGCCACTGCAATCATCGTCCCGCGACCCAGCCCTGCTGCATCCGCTCAGCATGCCGCTGTCCATGCATCCGCATGCCGTTGCCCATCCCCATGCCCATGGTCATGCCAATCCGCGTGCCCTCATGCCGCTGCAGTACTCTGTGTATGGACCGCCGGGGGATCGCTACGGTCGGAGCCAGTATATGGCGCCGCATCATTACGAGGATGTTGATGCTTACGGGCGCATGGCGCGGTATCGTGAATTGCCGCCACATCGGATGCCGCACTACGAGGACGATCGCAGGCTGAGACCTGCGCGTGAGGTGATTGTCCAGCGTGTGGAGGCAGCCGGTGGCCACGGGATCCGTGGCGATGAATGGAGCGATCCCTGGATGCGTTCCAAGTCCATGGGACGTGGCTCGTATGAGCGTGAGGAGCGGCGGCGTCGGGATCGTCGCAGCTACAGCAGCAACTCGTCCTACTCGACGTCGAACAGCTCGCAGAGTGACTCCAGCTCGGACTCGTCGCGCTCGAGCAGTCCGCCGCCGGATCACAAGCGACGCTATGGCAGCAGTTCGCACAAGCTGGCCGCCGCCGCCGCCTCGGCTTCTTCGGCGCGTCGGCTAGGCGGTCGGGCGGCGCGATCGCCCAGTCAGATACCGCGACGTCCCAGGCACTCGTCCAGTGAGTTTGGAATTATTTTTCATCTTGCTTTGATGTGTAATAACGTTATTTTGATATCCTTTTTTTTACAGAGGGCAGCCTCTCGCCTTCGTACAAGCGTCCGGCCATGGACAAGCGATCCGGTGGACACAGTCCCGCCTCCAAGCGCAAGAAGCTCACCTCGCCGGCGGCCAAGAAGTTTGACAAGCTGAGACGTCGACACAGCTCCAGCTCATCTGACTCAGGTAAGGAGTAGAATTAGAATTTTGTCTGTGTTTGTTTTTAAGAAAATTATTCAATATACATTCTTTATTATTTAAATTATGGAAATATCTGTTATGTGCGTACGTTCTTCTTAAATTAGTAAGAAAATTTGTTAAAATTCCTTTGCAGATTCTTCAACCACCTCGTACTCGGAATCGGAGTCGGGATCCTCGTCGTCGGGCAGCTCGTCGGGATCGCGGGAGACACCCCAGAAGCGTGTGAGGGCCACCGACAAGGCGCTCAACGAGCGCAAGCTAATCAAGAAGCGTAAGTGTGGATTTTCCAAAGATTTTCTTACACTTATTAAATCCTCCTATAACCTTCACCCACAGCCGTAGAACAAGTAACCAAGAAGCGTTCGCCAATTTCCATTGAGATTAAGAAGGCGTCGAACATGGTGGGAGTGTCGGCGCTGGCCTCGCCCAATAACTCAGCCGATTCTGACAATGAGAATGAGCAGCGGCAGCAGCACGGCAAGGACAAGGAGAAGGAGTCGCAGGTCAAGGACAAGGACAAGGAGGAGAATGATAAAGACAAGGAGACAAAGGACAAGGTGAGGGAGCTGGGCCAAAACATGGACGATGGCAAGAAGTCACGCCGCGAGGAGCTGCTGAAGCAATTGCGCGCCGTCGAGGATGCCATTGCCAAGAAGCGCTCTAGGCTGACCTAAAGTCCATCATCGTCACCGCCTGCTACTTCCTCCTCCAAAAGAGCTCCCCTCCTTTTCCCAAAGCTCCTCCAAACCATCCCATCTTTCGGCATCAATCAATACTTAGTGGTTAACGCAACATTCGCATCGGATTCGATATATGGAAGTCTCGTTAGCTTCGTTCGCAGCGATGGCAATTTATCAATTCAATGTATTTTAGGCTTAAAGATAAAAAAATGTCCTAACTTTTTTTTATTTCCTCCGTTTGACACCCCCACCACAAGTGATGGAGCATTAACAATTAAAATTATGTTTATAATAGATCATAAATAAAGGATGATAAAAAACATTTGCAATTTTTGTTCTTTATTGCATTTCTATGGAAATTTCAGAAAATATTAAAGAAAGCAAAATGCCAATTGTT
>JAEIII010003507.1:0-16113 GCA_018905755.1 Drosophila ohnishii | reverse complement strand
TTCCGGTACTAAGGCTTAATTTTACTAAATTTTCCTTTTTTAAATTGAAAACTTTTTATATATAATAAGTACCCCCAATATTTTCGTTTTCCCAACAAAAATATTTTTTAAGCCTTTTTATTTATAATAAATACCCAAAATATCTCTTTTGTATTTTATACATACGAATGAAGTCTTTATTTTACTTGCTTTATTGATTAATTATTAATTTATTGTTACAGGAGGACAAATTAATTATTACGAATAGTAACCAACGCGGCTGTTATTTTGAATGTGTGTGTGAGTGTAAGTGACCTAGGGTATTTACAAATGTGAATGTGGCAGCTAGAACAGCGCAGGACCTGCATGTGGGTCAGAAGGAAAGCTGTTGCTGCTCCTGCTCCGGCTACGGCTCGACCTTGCGTATCTTCAAGCCGCGCGATAATTTTTAATAAAAAAAGGACAAATTAGTTATTAAGAATAGTAGCCAACGCGTAAGTGCAAGTGAGCTAGTGTATTTACAAAGGATGCCGCAGCTGTGGCAGCTGGAGCAGCGCAGGCAGGTGGTGGGTTAGGAGGAGAAGCTGCTGTTGCTGCTCCTGCTACGGCTCGATCTTGCGTATCTTCAGGCCGCCGCTGGGGGCGCGTGATCCCAGCGGAACTGTGCCCACCGACGCCGCCGCTACAGTTGACGTGCTCACCAGCTGGGGCATGAGAGAACCTCCGTTGCTGGCCTCCCCGTTGCCGCTCCCATTGCTGGAAGCAGAGGTAGCACCGTTCTGCAGGCGCCGCTTCAGCACAAAACGCTTAGCCGTCGGCGGGACTGTTGCCGCAGGAGCCAAGGTGGGGGTTTTGGCTGTCTGCGTGGGCAGCTCCTCGTTGCCGGGATCCACTTCCATGTCGGTGCCAGCATTGTTCTCGTCGTGCTGCTCGCTAGACGGCTCCTCGTCGTCGTGTCCCTCCTCCTCCTCGAACTCGGCGCTCTCCGTGTCCTCGGGATACTCCACCAGCTGGCCGTTTAGAGTAGGAAACTCGATCACTGGCAGGACTTGGCGCTGCTGCTGATTACCCTCGTCCATTAGCTGCTGGATGAGATTGGCAATGTCCTCGCGCTTCTTGGTGACGGTGAGGAAGTCGAACCAGTTGGTCAGCTGCTTGATGGGCAGCCGGTAGTCGCGGATGGGCTCGCTGAAGAACTGCTCCACGTACTGCAGCAGATAGAGTCCGCAGTCGGTGAAGTTGTTCTGCTGCGGCACCTTGACGCAGTGGCCGGGCATGTTGTCCTTGTTGAAGACGTGCGCCTGCGCATCCGGCTTCTTTACGCGGTACTCGCAGGTGAGATAATCGCGCAGCGTGGCGACCACGCGGCTGCGCGAGGCACCCGCCAGGGAATCAAAGATGAGAATGAGTGGCTGCTTCACGGCCGGCACATCGTCGGCACCGCAGGTTCTTGCCGGACCGCTGGACGGCGTAGGCTGTGAGGTTGGTTTCGGGGTGCTGCTGCTAGCGGACGTGGCCGAGGAGGTTTCCTTGGCGGAATTCGATATTTCACTGTCCTCCGAGGCCATGTCGCTGTCGTCGCCCTCGGCCTCGTCACGCTCGCTCTCATCGTCCGCTATGCGGCAGATATTATCCGCCGTCAGGGCGGCTGGCAGCTGTCCTCCTTCGCCTCTCTTCGCTAGCGGGGTAATGGTGGTATTGCCAATCTGCAGGGATACCTTTTTGCCCCGGGGACGCTTCAGCTGCTGCGGCTCCACCGGCTGGTTGGTGTCGTAGGTCACAGGCCCCTTGAGGTTGGGGAAGCAGATGATGGCCAAGAACCAATGCGACTGCTCGTTAATGGGCACTATGATAAAGTCCTTGTCGAAGATGTCCACACCCTTGGTCCACTTCTGGACGCGGGCATGACGCTTTTGGGCCGCCGTCTGCTTCATATCCGTGGGACGCGTTAGTGTTGTCAAGCGTTTGTAAAAGAAAGTGCTAAAGATGTGCGTACGCTCGCGCAGAGCCTCCGGAATCTGCGTGTTGCGCAGCCAGACAAGGTAAAAGTCTATGATGATGTCGTTGAGGTACGACTCCTTAGTGAGACACACATAGTCCTCCATGCGTATGCACAGGCTGCCAGAGGTCTTGGGCGGATACATCAGAAGGCTGACTTGCTCATCGGCCCTCAGTTGGCGCGGGGGCGGTGGCTGCTGTGAACTCTTGTCCAGGGCCTTCCTATCCGAATCGGCTAATCGCTCCAAAATCTCGGCGGCATCATTTGAAGAAATCTCGTCCACACAGTTAAACATACCCTTGATGGTGCCTCGGGCAGAGTACGAGATGGTGTCAAAGATTAGGATGAGCCGGCGAATGTGGAACGAACTGTTGCCCTTGAAGCAGGTTTCTGGAAAAAAAAAATGGGGAAAATAAAGAGCAATTTTAGAGATTCTCTTTGGAAATTAAATCACAAATAAATTCAAGGTGACTCACGTTCACTGGCCTGATCGTCGGGCAGGAGGAGCTGCGTTTTCACATATTGGGCGCACGTCTTGAGCAGGTAGAGCGTGACGAGCGGCTGGGCGGGTTCCGCGCTGCCAAAGTGCGCTATTACCTTGATCACCTCGTGCTTGTAGATGTGGAGCGTGAACTTGGCATCCTTGTCCGGCACAATGCCCGTGATGCAGATGCCTTTCGAGGTGAAGATTATCTGCAAATGATGCAAGGATGCAAAGAGGGTGCAACATGCATTTTATTATACACATTTCGGCACGAGAGAGGGGAGGGGCGTAGGGACTACTCACCGGCTCTGTGATCTCGTAGCGGTAGGGCACCAAACGGACACACTTACAGCTCTGCGATGTGGAGAAGCGTTCATTTTCCGGGATATCCGACAAATCTGTCACGTCACCGCGCACAAAGTCTGCCAAAAAGCGAAAAAATGTCGAAATTCATTAAATAATGTAGTTCTTGTTGTCTCGCCTCTCTCTTCGTCTTCCTCGTGGCTTGCACGGGTCGCACATTTCATTCACAAACAAACACGCTAGCCTTTACCTTCGTCGTTCATTGCGCCTTAAAATGTTTAAACTAATAAATTCTATTAAAAGCTGTAAGTTTTTGTCCTAGTTGTAAAAATTGCAAGAGAATTTGGGAAAACGATGTGTTTTCTCGTTTTTGCTTTGCGCTTCTCTTCTTCTATCGGTTTGCCTTGCGTAAAAATGGCGTGCTCTATCGGGCGCCTCCTGGCGGAATGTCGGGGAAGCGCTTGCTTACTGGCATTGCCAGCACAAAAAAATAAACAAACGAACAGGCACATTGCTCTACATCAGAGTTGCCACGAAGGGGATAAAAAGAGCTAAAATAGCTAATTATATAAATTATACTAAATAAATTGCTTTTTAAGACAAAATATGCAACCTAATTGATTAAAAAAAATTAATTTGTGATTTTGTAAAAAAATTTTAACTAACTTAAGTTTATGTTTTTATAAATTTTAATAATTAATTTGAATAGCTAACTTGGGTTATATTTAAAATTTTTTCATGGTTTCTCTAATTTTTTTAATTTAAATATATCTTTCTATTTCTTTTCGAGCAAAATATAGATTTACTTTTTAACCTGAAATTTGTTCGATTTAAACTAGAGTTTTGAAGGAAAATGTAATAAAAAATAAGATTACCTTTAAAATAAAATATTTTTATGATAACTAATTCAATCTGGTAAACAGAATTCTATCATTCCCACAGTAAATAGCTACATCCCATACTCTCAGTAGATTAAATCGAATATATATATATACAAATATATATAAGGCACTATAATTAGGTCTTACCTTTGTACAGGGGCTCCTCATCGATCTCGGGCAGCTGTCGTTCGCAGGCAAAGGCGGCGGGCAACTGGTGGAGATTGCCATTCGAATTCAGTTTGGAATTTGTTGAGGGTTGCTGCAAAATACAAGTAAACTAGTTAGATAAGATCTAAAAACAATCTTAAAAAGGAAAAATATTAAAGTTTGAAAAATCAAATCTAATTTATGAAATTATTGATATTAAAACGCTTCAACTTACACTTCCCGTCTCCGTGTTGGCCTCATCGGCATCGGCTTCATCCTCGCTGCTCAGCAGCACCACCGGATCCACCTCGGCTGCCCGCCTGCCGCCTCTGGCCCTGCCGCGTATGGCCATCCCTCCGCGGCCCCGGGCACCAGCTCCTCCGACTCCTGGGTAGGCTACTCCCGCCAGCTGCTTGCCGTAGCGAGCCACGGCCGCCAGTTCACGTTTCTTTTCCGCCGCAGTTGCTCCTGTCAGGGGCTGCTGCTGCTCACTGGCCGTTGATGAGGAGGAGGCTGGCGAGGAGGCAGCACTGGACTTGGCAATGTAGGACTTTCGCTTGGGGGGCTCCGGGAAGACGCGCTTACAGCGCTCACAGCGGGCGTGATCCATGCCCGTGAAGCCGCACAGTTGGCACACGGCGAGGAAGCCATCGATGAGTTTGCGACCCTCGGCGGGAGTGGCTGCTCCTGCGGCTGCTGCTCCAGAGGATGCTACAGCATTTGATTGATTTGCCGAACTGGCGGCTTCTCGTTTCGCCTGCTCGGCGGCGGCGTTTGCCTGGGCGTACGAAGGACCGGTATTCGAGGAGGTTGAATTGGCAGCGGCTCCTCCGGCCACTGGGGCTGCGTTGTCCTGCGAACGGCTCATCTGCAGGCTCTCCTCCGCTCGGGATATCAACTCGCTGGCAGTCTCGTTCACTGAGTGGCCCACGGTGACAACGAAATCCACAGAGGCGCCGTGGTGCTCCACACACTGGATGGCGGTGGCGTTGTCGAAGGGCACGCCGACCTGTTCGAGGAGATCCTGCACCGTGCAGGACTCGCGCGGCAGGGTGAAGGTGATCAGACGCTGCTCGCCACTGGCCAGGATTACCAGCATCTTGGCGCTGTTCTTGTCGCGCTCTGCTATGGGCTGTCCAGCCCTGTTGTTTAGGACGTGTTGCGAGTGAATCTCGTAGTTGTTGTGGGAAGTCTGCTGCACGGACGAGCCCTGCGGAGCAGATGAAGCTGCGGCGGCGGTGGGAGCGGTAGGAACTGGAGCCACCTGTGGCGCTGGGATCGTCCTTTGGGGCTGCATAATACGTGTGCCTGGCGGCAGACCTCCGCCTCCTTGGGTTTGCTGTTTGGGCGATGGCCGCACTAATGTTCCTGCTGTGGCGGCCCTCATGGGGGTAAGGCCGGGATTAGGTGATGGCGCAGCAGTAAGGGTTTGCCGCTTCTTGAACTCCGCCAGAGACATGCTGGCTCCTCCCGCGGTACGCATGCCCTGGACCTGGCCCTGCACCACCTGCTGTTGCTGTTGCTGTTGTTGGTCCTCATCCTGGGTGGCTGCTCCTCCGCCGGGATAGTAGGTGGTTAGCGTGGTGCCGGCTCCTATCTGCATGGGCGGCAGCTGAGGTGGCGGCTGAGGCTTTTGCTGCTCCTTCTTAAGGACTGCCGCCTGAATGCGGTCCTCCAGGTCCATGCCAATACTGCTGTTGTTGGTGGATTGGACCACTCCACCCGTGGGATTGGCGGCAGGCGCTGCTGTGGTTACAGAAGCGGGCCCAGCCGAGGTTAATGTAACGGGAGCTCTGCAGCGAATGGGAACCTGGCGCATCATCAGCATGTGATGCTGCTGCTGCTGCTGGGGATTCCCGTCGGTGACCATGTGGGTGCGATAGATATGGCGCTGTTGCTGCTGGAGCTGCTGCTGCTGTTGAGGTTGCTGCTGCTGTTGTTGCTGTTGCTGCTGGCCGAGATTCGTGCCGATGGTAATGTGCTTCATCGAGGTCTGGGTCACTATTTGCATGGTCTGACCTCCGTCGGCCCCGCTCGTTTGCACCACCAACTGAGCTCGCGTTGGACGTATGCCTGTCGGTCGCATATTTCGCACGATTCCGCCAGGCACAGAGGCACCCACTACTCCACCTCCTCGCGGCCGGACTTGCCGTACGATGGTCGTCGGCGTTAGCATGGACCTGTTGGCGGTTACAGGGGTGCCGGGTCGGCCCACAATAGCTCCACCTCGCTGGGATTTTCCCCTGAAAGCGGCTCTCACCAGTTGTGTTCCGCCAGTGGCAGTGGTGGCCACCAGCTGAGGCTGCTGCTGTTGCACCAACTGTGGCTGTTGCTGCTGCTGTGGCGCCTGTTGCTGGGGTGGCTGTTGCTGCTGCTGCTGGACCTTCTGGACCTGCAGCTGCTGATAGACCACGTTCTGAGTTTGCTGCGGCACAACGCGAGCCTGAACTAAGTGAGCCGTCTGAGCGGTGGCCTGGAGTTGCAATTGCTGTTGCTGCTGCTGCTGTACTTGCTGCTGCTGCACTTGCTGCTGCTGTACATGTTGCTGCAGGACGTGCTGTGTCTGCTGCGGTGAAGTGGCGTAGACGACGCGGTTGTTGTACGGATGAATGGTGGTGGCCTGGCGCATAATCAGCTCCTGATGCTGCTGGAGTAATACCGGTTGCTGCTGGACGATGACATGCGTGTTGTTCAGCATACTTATGGGTCTTTGGGGTTGCTGGGTGGTCGTCATACGATATACAATTTGCTGATGCTGCTGGGGCTGCTGTTGCTGCTGCTGCTGGGCAGGTGACGTTTGCAGCTGTAGCATTTGTGGCTGCTGCGCTTGAGGGTGCTGCTGCTGCTGTTGCTGCTGCTGCAACTGGGACTGCTGCTGGGGAGAAGCCTGAACCTGATAGGTGGGGGCATGCTGCTGGTATTGCTGTTGCTGCTGTTGTTGCAGCACCTGCTGCTGCTGTTGCTGTTTCTTTTGCTGCTGCATGTGCTGGACAATGGCATTGGGCTGTAGCACTTGCTCTGAGGTGTAGTAAATCTGCTGCGTATGCTGAATGGCGGGCTGCTGATGTTGCACATATTGTTGTTGCTGCTGCTGCTGCTGTTGTTGTTGTTGTTGTTGCTCCATGTGGAGTTGCTGCTGTTGCTGCTGGGCATCTTGTTGCTGCTGGTAGTGTACCTGTTGTACTTGGTGTTGCTGATGATGCATTACGACTTGCGGTTGTTGCTGCTGCTGCTGTTGTTGGTGTTGCTGCTGTTGCTGAGCCAGATCATCGCTTCCGATGATATGGTAAGCAGGTGCAGGCGCCTGTTGCTGCTGCTGATACTGGGCTGGAGCCGCGGTTTGGTATACAACCTGCTGCTGATCATTCAACACCAATTGCTGGTCGTCCTGTAGCACCAAGGACTGTAAATAAAGTTGGGAAATTATTGTAACATTAAAGACACTTGATATTTTTTGATACTACTCACCCCCACCTCATCTTGGGGCATTTGCACTACCTGCAAATCCGAATAGACAGGGTCCTCTAAGGGCACAATGTACTGTTCCATTTTTGAGAGCTGAAAAATCAGGAAAAGAATTAGTTAAAATTAAATTAGGATAAATAATAAAAAAGAGAACTTAGAGTACAGCTTTCATGGTTTGCTATAGCTATTGGCAAACATTGTAGCCAGGTAGTAGTAAATGCAAACCCTGTATGAAAGCTTGGCTTCAAAATGAGTTTACAACTGTAGTTTGGTTAAATAGATAAAGCGACAGCTTTACCGTGATGAGAATGAGTCAAAAGGATAGAGAAGAGCTCTGCAGTGCCGTGGTACACCTATGCTCCCATGACAAGTTGTATTTTCTTAGACAATATAATATATTTTCTGTATATTATTTTACAAAATATATACAAAAAGATTTATCATTTTTAAAACCTTATAAAAAGGTTTTTTTAATGCAAAATATTTTATTTTAAACTTTCTTTGCTTTTCTCTGCAACAAATACACACACTAATGGAAAATCAATAAATAACAAATAAAAGGACCAAATCAATGGTATATATGCATCTATTTATGACGCACATAACCAAACAGGCGGTTATGCATAGTCCTCAACATATTTATTCTTTTTACTACACATTTTCTGCACAAATAACTGTGCAGGCCGTCTCATTTTTGGAACCACATACAAAGGTATATCGAACCTCAAACACATGCACAGCACTGGGCATTTCTTGCGACTCAATTTTTTTTTCATACACACACCACAAACACACACCTCAGAGACTTACCTAAAACCGCAACTGTGTGATGCCCGGATTAAACCATGTTTTGGCTGGCTCTTTTCACTATTTTTAGGGTTAAAACTAGCATTTTTACTTAAAAATTCACGCTTTCTTCGGTTTTATAAAATGCAGCAGAATCAAATATGGCGTTCAGATGCAGAGTAGCATTTCTGGCCCATTTTCGCGCTGGCAACGCCGTCTGCACGAGCGCCCCCTGGCGGTTTCGCCGCTCTGCAGCTGTTTACAAACATTTAGCAGCGTTGTGTTTTGTGCTGCTGGTTTATCGATGTCCGCTTTGTGCCGTCGTCTTCGCCTAATGTTTAGTGGTCCCTCTGTTTGGCATGTAGCCCGTTTATCGGGACCACTAAACTTTCGGACCACTGGAGTTGGCTTGAAATCGCCTGATTTTCGCGTTGAAAGCCGTTTTCCAGGCTTTGATTTGATTTTCGGCAACATATTGGAGTTATAAAGCCGGAGTTGCGTGATAACGGATTTTTTTCGGCAATAATTATCGCGGTTTTTGGGCACTTGTGTTTTGTTGTTAGCAGCGCGCTCTGCGAATTGGGGGAAGAAGCAGACGGGGCAACAACAACAGCAGGCGTCAGGGATGGCAGGCTGGCGATAGGCCCAAAACCGATTATTTTCGACATTTTTCCAATTTTCATCGCATACAAAATTAAAAATATATATTTTTTAAATAAAATACATAAATCATAATAATTAATGAATTAAAAAAATAATACATATCAAAAATGGTTTCTCAGACTAAATTTATAAAATATCATAGGCATGTTAACTAGATTCAGTTGACTGGAGATGGAGAAATATTTATTGAGGTTACAGAAAAAAATATATAATAATATTTTTTCGTAGTGAAATTAGTTTATATTCCCATAACCATTTATTACAAATATATTTGCATATTTTCCTATTGCAGCTTCTTCTACTTTTTGTGGGACTTCTATTTCGGCTTATTTGTCGCGCTTACCAACACTTTCTGTGACCAACACTTGCTGAATTTCCGGAATTACTCCACACTGCTCCATAAAAACAAAACAAAATAATAAAATGTCAAAAATATTTACGCCCACGAATCAAATTCGACTCACAAATGTCGCGATTGTGCGACTTAAAAAGGGAGGCAAGCGATTCGAGATAGCCTGCTACAAAAACAAAGTCCTTTCCTGGAGGAACAACAGGTAAATTTATGAAATTCCAGCACGTGTTGTGGTGAAATACTATTGAACTCCTTAATTTCTTTAATTCAGCGAGAAGGACATCGATGAGGTCCTGCAAACGCACACGGTGTTCACGAACGTGTCCAAAGGACAGGCTGCCAAAAAGGACGAGCTGCAAAAGGCCTTCAACAAAACGGATGAGACAGAGATCTGCAAAGAAATCCTGAGCAAAGGCGAGCTTCAAGTCTCGGAGAAGGAGCGCCAAAGCGTCCTGGACACGCAGCTCAACAGCATAGTCAACAGCGTGGCCGCTCTGTGCGTGAATCCAGAGACTCGGCGCCCCTACTCGTCCTCAATTATCGAGAAATCCCTAAAGGATGCCCACTTTTCCGTCAAGATGAACAAGAACACCAAGCAGAACACACTGGAGGCCATCAAGATTCTGCGGGAGCACCTGCCAATCGAGCGATCGCGCATGAAGCTCCGCGTCAGCTTTGCAGGCAAGGAGGGCGGCGGTAAGCTGAAGGAGGCGGTGGTCAAGCTGGCCAACACCGTGGAGCACGAGGAATGGGAGGAGGCCACCCTGCATCTTACTCTCCTCATCGATCCGGGCCAATATCGTGTCATTGACGAGCTGGTGAGGAACGAGACGAAGGGCAAGGGACTGCTGGAACTGCTCGAACTCAAGGAGGTGGTGGAGAGCGAGGAACTTTTCTAGGAAACGCTGAACTATGAACAATTTTATGTAAATTGCGGCTTCTTTTGTTGATATTTATGTGAAACATAAAGGAAAATCTTTTAAAATATATAAGGCATCCGTTTTTATAATCAATTTTTGATATTTGAATATTTCTCGAGGGAAAAAGATAGAAAAAAAAAATATATAAAGCTCAAAAGCAAATCGAAAATGTTGTACATTTTTTAAATAGAAAAATATTGTAAATTTTTTTAAATAAAAAATGTTTGTCCTCTTGATATTATATCCAAGATTTCATAACATTTCATTTATTGAGATTTAAATAAACAAAATATATCGAAAATTCTGTAAACTTCGTTCATAAGAAAATCGAAAAATCTTATTGAACAGTTGTTATTATATGTCCGAAAAATCGTATTAAATTTGATTTTTTTTAATAGATTATATTTAAAACATTTTAAAAACTAAATTTAAATACATTTCTTTTGAATTTTAAGTGATGTTTTTATAGTTTCGATAATTCAAACTTTTCCAAAAATTATATTTAAAGTAGGAATACGGATCGAACAATTAAAAACTAAATTCATATAGAAAAAATGAATATAACAATTTATGGGGGGGATATACGCTTGCTAGAAGTTCCCTGACATACAAATCTATGGATATTATTTATATAGAACAGAAAAAAAGGAGATTATTTGTATAAAATATATAGCTTATTGAAGAAATTCCCTTCGCTTTACTTCCGCTTCTTGAGGTTCTCAAAACGACGGGACAACTCATCGAAATCAATCTCATCGTCGTCGTCCTTCTTCTTTTCCACACCCGCTGATGGGACATCCGGCAAATCGTTGGGTACATTAGGCAGCGATGGGAAGTCCAGGGAAGCCGGCGGAGCACTGGGCTGCTGGGCAGGCGGATTGCCCGGCGGCAGCTTGGATCGGGGTTGAGGTTTCGGTTTGTTGGCATTCTGTGAAAGGAAATTTATAGCATAAATTAACAAATTCTTCTTAAAACCATTTGTAACCCAAAAATAAAAACCCCAAGTTCATGTCCTGACCTGCAGATTTACAGGATTAATAGAGGTGTAACGTGGCGGCGGATCATTATCGGGTTTGGGGCGCTGTCAGGCAAAAATTAAACAAAACGAAATGCAAATCATAAATAAAAACGGGGCCATAAATGATCAAAATCAAATAACCATCATCCGAGACAAGCAAAATGATAACACAACGGGCAGGCGGGCAGCAAATCTATGAATCACTTGGATGACTGGACTTACATGCACAGTGGGCACAGGCACAGAAGACATCACACAGATACACAGAGAGAGAACCCATAGAAGCGGTGTACGTTTGTTTAGTGGATGTGGCAAGACGATAAGCAAGTTAGTTTTGATTTCAAGAGCAGACTACACCGATATAACCTACCAAGATGTTCTCATCCGGGCTGCCGGAGTCATCCGTAGTGTTCGATTCACGCTGCAAGACAATGGGCCCAAAGAAATACATGCAAAGACATGCGAAAACTTGACTAAAAATTGTTATTTTCTAAAAACAGCTGTGATCGAGGTTAATTTAAGCTAAAAACAAACAACTTTGTAGAAGTTGTTGTAGAGGTTTTACAGAAATCCCTCAATGAAGGTGGAGAGAGGGTACAAAAAGAGAGTATAAGAGAAAATAAAGCCCAGAATTTACTTTATAAGCTTAACCCGATCACGGCTCTCTTTTAACTAAAAGCATTTAGCATTTTCTATTAAAAAATAATAACTAAATAATTAACTAATCACTTAAAAACCTCGAAACAATATTTACATTGATAAAGTTGGTGTTCAGATCCTTCTCCTCTGAGCATTTAGGAGGCAACACAGCAGGCGGCGCTGGCTGATGCGGTGGTATGTTGTAGGCAAACGGCGGTGGTGGCTGCTGTGTGGGTGGAGGGACAGCACAGGCTCCCCCTCCCCCACCACCACCTCCTCCGAAAGGTGGATAGTTAAACGGCTTGTTGCTGGGCGGCTCCGGCATATGGGGCAGCGGCGGCACCTGCGGATACCCTATAAAACCCATCTGCGGCGGCGGCATGCCTCCGGGTCCCCCACTCAGGTTATTCTTATCGGACAGATCAATTAGATGCTGCTGCGGCGGCTGATCCTCTTGCATGACCTGCGGATCAGGCTCGTACTCGATATTGTAGTTCTTGGCTATGGCTATGAGGTACTTCTCCACAAGCAGCTTCGGGGGCGCCTGCAGCGTGAGCTTGTGCATCAGTTTCTCCGAAACGAAATGCTCTCCAGTGGCCGTTCGCGAATGCTCGGCGAACTCTGGCCCATACTTGCTCACAAAGATGTCCGAAATGACCTTTAGCTCGGCTATGTCGCTCTGAAGGCGGGGACACACCCACACCAGGCTGGCCACCGGCTCAGCAATGCCTGTGTCCAGCTCCTTCATTTGCGTGATGAGTCCGAAGCGGGCGAGCAACAGGTCGCAGTACATTTCCACCATTTCCATGGCTTCCACCAGGTAGTCCTCCCTGCAGGGGGACGGGAATGCAGTGAGAAGGTGGACTTTGTATAGCTTATATACCCCCAACTCCGCAACATACCTTATAATGTGCTCCACACGAATGCGAGCCCTCTCCGTCTTGCCCGTGGCCAAGTAGTCGGCAATCTCCTTCCTGGACTTTTGCGTCAACTCCGCCTTCTTCTTTTCCAGCAATTTGAGGCGGTTAAGAGCCAATCGAAGATTGGTCTTCAGCTTGTTGTAGTTGGGGCCGCTGGAGAACATCCTGAACGTCACCTTTGGCAGGTAAATTACTAATGAAAACACAAGATTTTGCTTTGGTGATTCATAAACTCGGGAAAAAACAATTGGTTTCGTGACGTCACGGGAAGTAGTGTGACCACACCGCTATTAATTGTTAATACCGGCTATCGGACACGGCAGCTGGTCAAACTTTAATCGGTTGCGATAGCCGCTCATGAAATTGGCGCGCCAGACAAAGCGAGGAACCTCAGCCTTTTTCTTCATTTTCCATGTTCCTAACTCCTTGCAACTTTAAAAAACCTTTGAAATGGGTGTGCAACATTTTGGGGCACGGGTGGCCAGTCTATTATCTGCAGAAAAACTCCGGAGAACTTCGAAAAAGCCTCCAAACGGGGTCAATGACCCGCAAGCAGCATTGTGACAGTGGCGTTGCCATACTGGACAAAGAAAAGGCCGCCATTTATTTCGATAACTTAATCGAAACGGTTAGTTATCGTTTTTCCGGTTTCCTTTGAGCTTTATTCGTTGAATTTTTCGGGTTAACACAAAAACCTTTAACAATTGTGGACAATTTGCCGTGTCTTTCGTGTCGCCGCCGCCACTGTGCTATTGTGTTTGGCGTCCGGCGAGTCCCTCGAAGCCGCCAGACACAAAAACAGAGGTGCGAGCGCACAACAAGCGTTCCTCGAAGTCGTAGCTGTACTTTCGCGTCGCGTGTGTAAATATCGTGTGTGTGTGTGTGTGTGTGGAATCAAAACTTCAACTAATCTTGAACGAGAAATCAATCCTAGAGATGCGGCTCTGGAGCCGGTGGCGGGGGGCACTCTTCCTCCGTCCCCGTTTCGCATGGGCACGCCTCCTGCTCATCGACCATGCAGCCCTCCTCCTCGCAGACGTCTGGCGGTCCTGCCGATGGCTCCGACTCGGCGTCTCGGTAGCCGGCATAGATCTCGGCACGCTGCTTGATGATCTCCTGGATAATGGCGGTGAGAATCTCGCGCGAGTCCACAATATGGCCGACCTCCTCGGCCACCTCGGCGGACAGCCAGGGGCAGATGCTCTTCATCAGCTGCTCCTTCTTGACGGCATCGCTGGCCGGCTCGATGTTCTCGAGGACCTCGGGCACCAGACTGGCAATATGGCCCTGGAGTAGCTTGGCCGCCGTCACGCTCTTCTGCATCTCCTCATCCAGCTCCTTGGCAATCTTGTCCTGGCGCAAACGGCGCTCCTTCTCAGCCTGCAAGCGCAGCTCTTCGGCTTCCAGGCGGCGCAGCTCGGCCAACTCGGCCTCGCGTTGCGCCAGGAATCTAAGAGGGGTTTTAGTTAAAAGTAAATCCTTAAAATAATCGCTTTCTGATGACTCACTCTTCCTGCTTGCGCCGCAGACTCTCTAGTTCCATCTCGTGGGCCACCTCCAGCATGCTCTGTTCAATGCAGGCGTCCACCAGGACATCGATGATCGGCTGGGCCTCGGCATCGAAGTGGAAGAGCTCACCGTCGCCGATTTCAGTGCCCACATCCACGCCCACCTTTGCGGGAACAAATGGCGGTGTGGGCGGCTTCTCCAGGAACAAATCTGTTTGGGTGTCCACGTTGAACTCTGGCGGTCGTTGGACTAGCTTCTCCAGATACTTCTCGGTTTGGATCGTCTCGTGTTTGCGTCCCTTGACTGGCGGTGGTGTTCCCAGGACGTTTCTCTGATTGCGACACTGCACCGTCCGCTTGCGAAGCATATTGCGGCGCCTCAATTCGGCGGCCTTGTCGAAGGGATCCACATCCGTCTGGAGGCGGCAACAGAAAAGTGGATTAGTCCCGGGTCAGGGCTGACAGAGAACTAAGAAAATGCAGCAGAATATTTACCACCAAGGAGGAGTTGCCGAAGTTACTGCCCTTTATGACGCGACGGTCGTACATGACGTTCTTGTAGGGCTCTGGCGGCGGCACGATGGGTCTGTGGAGGAGGAGAAGCGCAGAGAAAGGCAGAAGAAGCAGGTGAGAAAGCCATCAATTAGTAGACCTCGACCCAGTTCAACAAACTCCCACACTGGTAGAAATAATTATAATTCTTATAAAAGAGCTTAAAGGTAGCTTAAAAAGATTAAATTAGTTATTTTTAGACTAAAATATTATAAAAAGAATATATGTATTTAGAAGGTTTGTAAAGAAAGAAGAAATTTTGGAGGAAATCTTATTTCACCTAAGATATTTTCCTTTACCAATAATATTCCCATATTCACAGTGTACTATTTTTATTTATATTTTCTGTTACTCTTTCTAGAAACCTTAAATCTGTTGCACTGCCAAAGTCGCGATAACCATCAAATTTGTGCATTTTCTCAACGCCCTCGCAGGCCGCTTGTCAAGTCATCTCCGATTCGAATCAATTTCCCAAAGTTCACTACACTTTTGGGTCAAATGGCAGACCTCCTTTGCCCAGCGTTAAAGCTTTAAGGTTACAAGAGAGAGAGTCCAGTCGGTGAGTAGTAATTTATGACTTGCTAATCTTTATGTGTAAGAACGGCCAAGTAAATGAGGGGAATACATACAGTACATACTCACATATGTGGTACATAACGTAACATTCTCAGACATTGCAAATAGGTGGAACTTGGCACCTGAACTCGTGACCTATGCAAATTTTTCAGCCACTTTTGGCCCACAAAACAGGAAGTCACATTGAAGTTACTGGCTAACAAACAACGACGACGACGTTTCTCTCTGGGTCTGGGTCTAAAGACCGAAAAGGAAGACCAATCTGGCTAATGGAGTGAGGGGGGCTTCACACTCCCTCAAGCTCTATCCTCTACCCTGAAGGGGCTTTCTTATGTCCTATTACTCAAACGCTTCTATGGCCTTCTTATTGCCACTTTGAATGATATTACATATTATTCTATTAACCCTTTTTTGGTCTCATTTGCCAGAATAGCTTTCCATCATAGGTGTCCTTTTTTTAGTTCCCTTTTTGGTGTGGTAATTGAACTTAATTTCCCTCCATTTGTGGCACTATTTTTTACTCCACTTTTTTCCTGGACATATCCCCTTTGTTGTTGTTTACGAAATCTTGATTTAAATTATTTAAGCTGGGTGCGCTAGGGAATATAGGATATTCTCCTCTGGCACGACACATTCGAGGTCCTTTGTTCGCATGTCCTTTTATGCAAGGCGAAACGAGTGTAGTTTCCCCGATACGAGAATGCGCTAAATAAATTAATCACATCGCTTGGGGAATTTACAATGTCCGAATGTTATTGGAAAAACATTTCTAATTGAATTGTTGAAGAGTCAATACTAGCGGGGGTTTTTAAATAATTAAATTATGGGAAAGGGGGTTATGTGACTATAGTAGGAAGAGGATAAATGGGTTTTTGACTTAGTTATGCATATTTAAAATTTTGTTTTACCCAAAAAAAAATT
>JAEIII010003498.1:0-10785 GCA_018905755.1 Drosophila ohnishii | reverse complement strand
CAGTGATGCCCAGCTAAGCAGTGCCAGTGATGCCCAGCTAAGCAGTGCCAGTGATGCCCAAACTGACAAAGCGGAAGTCCTTTTGAACGAACTTTTTCCAGCAAACAATACTTATTTTACATATTTAACTTTATCAAAAAACTAAATTAATATATAATAAATTAAATTAAATAAGACTAGGACACGCCTCAGGGCTGCTGCTGGTAGACGGCGGTACTCTCGCTCTCCTGGTCCGCCATCAGTTGCTTGTGATCAAAGCCATCCTCATCCTGTCGCTTGTTCCGGCCCAGGCAACGACGCACCCCATAGAACCCGATGACCAGAAGCAGGGAGAACAGCGAGGAGGCAATGGGCACGACAAGCACAAGATCCAGCTGCGGCTGCTCCAGCTGGCTGGACTGCAGCAGGACAATGGGCATGGTCATGTTAAGGACACTGGTCTCAATGGCCAGGGTGAGGGCATCGGTTCCAGTGCGGCAGAGGATCTTTGACAGGAGATAAGTGGCCAGGTAGCCAGCCATGGGCAGGCACAAGGCAGCCACCAGAACCTGGATGGTAGGCGGGGGTTTTAAATATAAAAAAAAAAATATACAGACGATGGATACACCCACCTGCCAGGTGAACTCCAGAAAGACGAACCAGTTGAGGCCCACCGTCAGACCCACCAGACACAGACTGAGCACCACCGACAGCGGCTTCAGGAAGCGGAAAATGAGACGCGTTGTCTTGGGCACGCACAGGCGCAGCATTATGCCAATGGCCAGGCAGGCCACCAAAGCAGCCGCTCCGCCGGATAGCTCACCGAATGGCACTGCCAGCTCATCGTCCTCGTAGAGCAGCCTGCCCAGCACCAGGATCCACAAGGGCAGGAAGGCCAATGCCAGCAGACTGTTGATGGTGGTGGTGGCCACCGATAGGTTCACATTACCCTTAAGGAATACCGTGCAAATGTTGGCCAGGCCACCGCTCGGCGCCAAAGCCGAGTAGAAGAGCGCCAGCTGCAATGGCCACTGGCCGGGCCACAGAGCACGACCCAGTCCGAATCCCAGAGCGGGCATTATGACATACCGGCTGACCACACCGACCACTGGCCCCACCGGCCGGCAGGCAATCCCGGCCAGCCGATGCAGATCCAGCACAGTGCCCAGGTTGAGGAACATTAGCAGGGCCAAGGCGGCCGACACATATGTGGTGACTCGCTCATCCACCACGCGAGATCGGAGGACCGCCAAAGGCAGGGGATTCGGATAGGACTCTTTAACGTCAGCAGTCAACACCAGATCCACCAGCAGGGAGCTGTACCCAAAGCGTACGCCTCTCACCTCCACTGGACCCTGCCAGCTGCCGGAGGCATCGAACTCCTCCTTCCTCACGGTGACCAGAGACACGGCTTTCGCCTCGTCCTGCGAGTACACATAGAAAGTGTAGTCAGTGCTTGGATCCACCAGTCGGACATTGGTTATATGCAACGTTAGCTGATGGCTCTCGCCCTCCGACAGTCGCAGCTCCGTCTGGTCGCCGAAATCCACCAGCCAATTGCCAGCCAAGTCGCCGTAATCACCCCTGACTCCAGTCAGGAGGAGTCCAGATCCCAGGATCAGGATCAGGATCAGTAGCTGCAGTCCGGAGTTCTGTTTCGTGTGGCCCATGCTGTGTGGCGTCGTCTCTCCAACTAAACCTGGGCCTGGGGCACTCCAACAAAAACGCACACAAAGGCCTTATCTAGCCATCGAGCAGACGCTACGGTCCGGATTCCTCTTATCAGGCGGCGGCCTCAGGTGCGCAGCGGAAGGGCACTCGGGAGTGGCTCGTAAATCAGTTTGAATTTGTGAATGTAACCTGGGTCTTTTGTGGAGAGATACTCATTGATTCATAAGGTATAAAAACAAGAATTAAAGTTCTTATTCCAACTAAAAAATATCAAATTAATTAAAAACATAGCAAAGAATCTCTATGCGACCTTGGATTATGCTCAAGACCATCGGCACGTCTTTCATCTTCTGCGTAATCCACTCCCCCCCTCATGACTCAAGGGTTTTTTCACCTTTGCCGTATCTTTCGATTTGGCTTTGTTTGCCGCTTGACCGAGGCTAAATGGCATTCAATATATAATATTTTGCACTTGAACTCAACTGCCTAAAATCGGCATTAAACAATTCGAAGCGAGAATCGAAAGGTGGTTCTAATCAGCAGAAAACGAATGAGAGCATTTCCATTGTTATTATTTTGTGCCAGAAGCCCAGTCATAAAACCGTTAAGATTGCATTTGTTTTTGTTTTTATTATTGTGATTCTTGTGTTCTGTTTTTAGTTGGTAAAAAAAAACCAAGTCAAATATGTTTAGCTTTAGACTACTTTAGTACACATCTCATACATAATAAATGTTGAATGCATTCACATTTTATATATAATTGGCATACCACACTCGTTATACATAGAATTACACACACATATATATATGCGTGTGTTTATATATATAGTGATCATATTGATAGTTTAGCATGTGCTGCCTCCGGCTTGCCCCAAAAAAACAACGATCATCATCATCATCATCATCATCAAAATTGCAACTAACTAGAAAAGGCAGGCTTTTGGGAAAATGAATCCATTAAACTCGTATTATTTGGATTGTTATTGTTGTGGAAAGCAAACTAAATGCACGACTCGGTTTATCTTTGTCTAGTTGGAGATAACCCTAAATGCAGTGACAATTCAGTTAAATCAATTAATTAATTCTCTCTCTCTCTCTCTCTCTATGTTTCTCTTTCTTGCTCGCGCTGTGCTGTGCAACATCTCTCGCTCCTTCTCTGATTCGAACGCGATTTATAATCACCGCTGCCAGCAGACTTCTTGGCCTAGTTAATACAATACTTTCAATGGGGAATACTTTCGATCGAAATGAAACATTTGCTTTTGTTTACAAAAATAGATATATATATATCGGTAGCAAAAAACAATTTAGGGGGGGCCGGGGTTGACTTTTGTGGGGGCGTTTTAGACGTAATAATAATAAGCATAATAATTCAGGGTTTACACAATTTTCAGGCAGCAGTTTCTAAATAAATTTTACAATTCATTGTACCAAGGAGGAAGTGGGAGGCTCGAGCTGTACGCACTCGGGAATCGGATATTGGATATCAGATATCGTATATCGTATATCGGAAGACAAGCGGACCATACACAGGCACACAAAAACACACACAAATGGACAGATACATCTCACGCTAAACTGAAGGATTTGTAACTTAAAGAAACTAGCCGAAAACAAATTGCTACAATTGATCTCATCTCATCTCATCTCATCTCATCCTCTCTCGCCTTAGTCCTTAGTGACTGATCTTGTGGAGTTTTTGCAATACTTTGAGGCCCTGTTCCTGGTACTCCTGCTTGGACATCCAAAAGCCATCGCGATCCTTTGTCACCTCGGCCAGAACAGCGCCGCCTATGAAAACCATATCCTTGCGTCGTGGCGGATCCTCGATGCGTATTTTGAATTTCTATCATGGTTATAATTATTAAATTAGCAGCGAAAAAATATAATAAAATATTTTTTTAGACGTACCGCCAGCTTTTCCGTATCGTTCTTGAGTACCCGCTCCAAGTACAGCTGCTTGATCTCTCGCTCCAGCCGGCTGGGCAGACCCGGATACATGGTGGAGCCACCGGACAGGACAATGTGCTTGTATAGCTCCGGCCGTATATCAATGTCCGCCGCCTGAATGGTATTGAAGACGAGTTCCGCAATGCCTGGTCCCTCGACGTTAATTAAATGCGGTTGAAACAGTGCCTCCGGCGCCTCGAATCGTTCGCCACCGACCTTGATCACGCGACCATCGGGCAGTGTGTACGACTCTACCAGCACCGTTGTCTCCAAGGCCAAACGCTGCTCCATCTCGATGTCGTAGCCGATATAGCAGAGCTTTTCCTTCATGATGCGCACCGTTTCGAAGTCAGCGGAATGATTGAAGGCATAGCCCCGGAGTAACAGTAACTGTTCAGGATAATTCAGGTTACTCAAACTATCTTTTGAAAGTTAAATCACAGAACAAACCTTAATCAAGTAGCGGGTGATATCGCGACCGGCAATGTCCAATCGCCGCGTCAGATGGGGCAGGGCAAACTCTTCGTAGACGGGACATATGTGCGTCACGCCATCGCCGGAGTCAACCACCACGCCCGAGATCAGACCCTGGGCGTATAGCGTCAGCACAGCCTGGATGGCAATGTACGTGGAGTCGAAGCCGTACTTCTCGAACATCACCTGGGATTATGGTGGGTTAGTTAGTCGTGGCTCTTTGGAAGGTAACTAAAACTTAATCACTCACCTCAATCATTTTCTCGCGATTCTTTGTGGGATTCATCGGCGGCTCTGTCAGCAGGATCTTTGTGTTTGTCGGATCGATATCCATCTTCTTTGGCCCGAACGTATAGTCCCACACGTGGCACATGTCATCCCAGTTCCGGACCACGCCGTTCTCCATCGGATAGGAGACCTCCAGCAGCGACCGCAGCTGTGACGCCTCATCGCCGACCATCAGATCCTGTAAAGTCGTTGTGGTGTTTCTTGGATTAGTGTTTAATCGGAGTCTAGATACCCTACCCTCCCCGGGGATGGGATTGCCGACCGTTAGTCTATGGACAAGAACAGCAATAACAGTACACACAAGGACTAAGCTGTATCTACTAAGCCAGGCAACATTCAAGGCGCCACAGAGTTCCTAGCTCTGGTGGTGGGTTATTGACATCACAGAAACACACAGATCGTGCGAACAAAAACTAAGAAACAAGGAACAAGGCGCAGGCAGAGGCAGAGGGGGCATGCAACTTAAGTCAATGAAACAAGTTATAAACAAATAATTAACAACAATAATAACAAGACAACTGAACTAAGGGTAGCCTTAAAAATATATATATATATATATACATATACATGTACAAAAGAACAACACAGGAGGTGTAAATGTAAAAAGGATCTTTAAAGTTGAATAACAAAAATTATATTCATGGAAATTTGTCCGTTTGATTTTCGGCCTCAGATTGATCCGATTTGCTTGATATATTTACGTTTTACGATTTAAGATTTACACAAGTGAGATTTCGATTTAGATTTTCGTACATTTATTTGTGTATTCAAGTGTAAGTGTGGTGGAATGGGCGGCGGGGCCACTAAAGAGTCGGGAAAACATATTATGTATTGCAATTCAAAGGCAAAAACACAACACTAGTGGAAAATGTGAAACAGTTAACAGCTAATTGGGTTAATCCCAAGTGCTAGGAATTACTCAAAGGATTTTCAAAAAGTATTTCATTTGATTTGTGTTTGTGTTGTGTTGTGTTGGATAATGTATAAATTTTTATTATTTAACCTTTGCCGAATGGAGTTCGAGTTTGGTTTTGCTTGGTGATTAGATTCTTAGAGGTAGGTTTGGTTTTGGTTTTTGTTTTTTTGTATTTTTTTTAAACTATAATAAACTTGACTTACATCGACATGTAAATCCTGCAAATATTTTCGTTTTCAACAAAAATTTATATGTAAAAAAAGAACAGAAAAATGTATAAGAATATATTGAAAAGAAACAGAAATATATATATTCAAAAGTGGTAAATAGTATACATATATTTTGGGTATCGTTCGTTGCTAGCTATTCAAGATTCGTATTTGCTTAATGGCGGTTCGATCTGTTGTTGATTTGTTTTGTAAAGTAAACTAAAGGCAACTGCTAAGTAAGATCTATATATGGATATATCTGATGTGAAGTTGATTTGATGCACTAGAAAAAGCTATAAGCTGGTCCGGTCTCCATATTCCGAGTCCTTAATCAAACTCTAAGCCTAGGAGCCCACTCAACGGGCTATTATTGGGTATATCCTTCGACCAGCCTTATACACTATATATAATATATATTATTATGGAAGAGAGCCACACACCGAGACCGAGACCGAGACCGAGATGCAACTCAAGCAAAGAATGCAATGGCTAATGTTCCCATGATGTTGCGATAAAATCAAGATGGTAAATGGTAATGGTAAATTATATGAAATGCAAATGGGGAGCATAAATCGAAATGAAATCATATATAGTAGTAAGATATGCCACACTAATATAGACAGAGTAGAAAGGGGAGCAGAGAGCGGTTCGACTCAAAAAATCAGAAAAGTATACAATATAGAATATGTGGGTGGTTGTTCTTGGTTGATTGGTTGGTGGATATTGTGATCTTCTATGCGCTAAATATGTTGCTTTTGCCGTTCAACTAGTCATGGATAAGTTACATCGACAAATGATAACGATATATTGTATATATTGTATGTTTATTATTGATGAATGGCCCGGCCTGTGCACAATTCGATTCGTGTGTTGTGGGTTATGTATGGGCGTGTATGGTATTTGAAATCTTCTTTCCTCGTCGCCGATTAATAATATGATCGCTCTTGAATTGGCAAGTACGATGGATCATACCTTGACTTCGATGTCGCCGATTTTGTTTACCGCCCGAATGATGGGTCGTCCCACCATCGATGGAAAGATGAAGGTGGGAAAATTGCTGCCGGCATATCCGCACTTGACGAACTGTAATTGGAGATGAAAGAAATTTGAGTGAGTTAAATTGTAAATAAGAGATTATGTTTGCATTTTAAGAGGTTCAATTACAAAATCATTTATTTGTTATCCTTTTTTAAGAAGTTTAAACACCGATTTTGGTATAAATCATATGATTTATTTTGGAAAAATATCATAAATCATGGTTGGTCACCAAATTCAACCCTGAGCTGATTTAATGTATTTAAATATAATTTTTTTTTTAATATAATCGAGAATAATCAACAATTTCAAGAGATAACAGTGAGCCAAACAAAAATATAAATATTTTATTGGGCATTAAATTATGCTATTTTGAGAAAAACTTGTATACTTTTTCAAAATAAGAAATACTGTTGTGAGCAAAAATTTCATATTTTAAGTTAGTTAATTAAGATTGATCTCTTAAAGTTTGAATAAAATCGTTTGAAAGCCTAAAAGATCGAATTCTCAGTGTATTCAGTTCTTTGCCGTTGTTGAACTGCTTTGGTTTATCGAACTCTTATCGAAGCCGGCGTAATCGCAAAACAAATTCTCGAGATAAGAACTTAATGTTGAATATAGTTGCTCTTTTCGCTCTTTTTCGGCCGTGTGGCCTATGTGTGGCGTGCGTGTGACTGTGTGAGTATTCCTAACTGTCGAATTGGTGAGTAATACGCGATCGTCGTCGCTAAAATGACTAAAGCTGAGGAATCAGAGGAAGAAGAAGCAGCACCGACATAATTGCATTTGCTAGCACTGCTTAAACTAAGCGCAGCTCTACCGCCCCCCCGCTGCGATTAGACGCAACGTCAACGCCCGCAAGCAGTGACCGACCCACCGGCCCAAGCGCTGCTTAGCCTACAAGAAGAAAAGAAGAGGAAAAAGCACAGCAGCAGCAGCAGCAGTAAACAACAACAAGAACTTGGCTCCTAAAATGTGTGTCACACAGTGGGTGTTGTTTTGTACTGTGCGCTGGCGTGTGTGTCGGGGGGTGGGGTGGTGTTGTATCTTACCCCTGTGCCGTTATCACAGACGATGACATTGCGACCCTTGCTGTCCATGTTTTGAAGGATTTGAACTGGAGCTGGAAACTGCTTCGCCCTGCTTCCACTTCCACTGATGACGCGACTTTGGGGCCTTTGAGGGTGTGTTGGTGTTGCTTTCGGTTGCGGCAAAGTGTTTTAGGCGCGACTCCTTGATAATACAAAAAAAAAAGAGAGTGGTGTTGGAATGGAGTTTTGTGAGCGACGCGATCGCTGGCTGCTGCTGGCTCAGCCGTTCTTTTAACAATACTCTTCAAAGCTTTTTCTGCGCCGGATGGCTCCCCACTGCACTTAATCACACACTTTCCACGAACACACATACGCCCGCTCCATTCATGCACACACACACTAGCAGGCACGCGGGCGGGAGCGTTTGTTTTCCTCTCTCCGGGCCTCTCCTTACGTTTTTCCGATGCTCGGCCCGCTTCGTTTGTGGCTCCAACCCCTAATTTAACTAATGAATTATTATTGCCAAATGATTTGTCGCCGGTGGCCCTGCAAGCACTTAAAATTTCGATTTTTCGGTAAAACACAAAACGACAGCGGCCCAATGTATGTATCAGCGTGACCGCGCGGACAGATCGAAATATTCCTATTTATCCCTCAGAAATATACTAAAATATACTATTTTATATTTCAAAATATACCACTTAAATACCATAAGAAATGTCAGTTAAGACGGAAGGAGAAGAAACCGGGAACATGGCGGAAATACGGGACACGTATGGCTTACGTGACGTAAGCCATACTTATCGATTGGAGCGGCTCGATAAAATTGGAGTTTGGCGGTAGATTTAAACCCCCAATTGGCGTTGTCGCAATAAAACCAAGAAATCCGCCATAAAATGGAAAGTTTGCTGCTGATTTATTTTATTCCGTTTATATAGTATGTATATGTATGTATAATTTAATAATATAATAAACGTTACTCATTTTGTTATCTTTATAATTGCTTTAAGAGGCGAAATGTCTTATATAAGTATATGTACCATGCTGTCGTCTCGTCTCGTTTCCTTTTGATTCTGCTTGTTTCGGTTTGGTTTTGGATTTTGTTTTGGGTATTATCTGTTCTATGTTGAACGCTTGAATGCTTGTAAATGGATCCATAAGTTGGTATGGTCTTGATATATATATATTATGTATATATTATATTATCAAAATCTACACATCGTCCTCCGTCTAACTCTATGTCTTTCGCTCTATTAATATCTGTGTGTCTGCCGCGGAAGTTACTTTGCATTCAATATTATTGAAGGGGTTTGCTGGGGGGCTCTAAGCGAAATGGATCGATCGTTAGTTCATAATATAGACTTATTATTGCTCCTTTAGTATCATCGTTAGTTTTAGCTTGAGTTGCTTTTTGGTATTTTGGTGTTTTGCTGTTCGTTCTCTCCCATACAATACATAATATATGTTCTTCTGATGACTATTGTTTTGTGTTCTCTCAAATTCAAATTCAACTCGAGGGTCTTCCCCTTTTTGTGTTTCACTCTGTAGCGCTAACTAAATATGCAATTGCGGTATAACAGTTTCAACAATTTAACCATATAGAGAACAGAAACATCGAAACTTAAACTCTTTTTCTCTCTCTCTCTCTTGTTCAATTTAATAATTTAATAATTATATATGTATGTATGTTTCTTTGTATGCATGTTGTAGTTGCTTGTGGTGGTTTGCTGATTAAAAAAACGCTATATATATATATGTATACTTCTCAATTAGTTAAGTAAATTGTTTACCACTCTCTCTCTTTCTCATATCCTTTCATTACAAAAGCTAAGTTCCGCTCCGCTTCTTGATTTGTTGTCCTTTAGCTACGATTTTTAAATAATCTTGGTATTGTTACGATACGTGCATAGATCACTAAGAACTAATTGTTTGGTTTTTTGTGTTTTTCTTTTTTCAATGTCAACTCTTTGTATATAATATATTTATATATATCCGTATAAATATTTAGAGTAAAGTTCAAGTTGCGCGGAGTCGAAGCAAAGTACAGCATAAATGTGAGTTGTGTTCGGGTTTGGGGTCCAGGATCTAGTTCTTGAAGGATGAAGGCATTTCTTGCAGGCATGCGTGTGTGTCGAGTACATACAATATTTTGATTTTGCATATTGATATTGGTGAATCTGATTCTGATCCATTGTGTGTGTGTGTGTGTGGGTGTGGGTGTGGAACAGGCGAAGGGGGGAAATCGGTATTGGAATTGAGAAATTGATTGCCATCATTATCATTTTTTGAATTGATCTGAAACGCTGAAACTCTACGTGTTTCCCTCGTGCTCGTTCCAAGCCTTACATTCAATACTTACTCTTAAATACATCTCTCTCTCTCTTCGCTACTTAGCATTAATTTCTAAGCTTGTTTCATTTTCAAGTCTAGCTTTTGCTACCGTTACTTATATTTGTGTGTCTGTGTGTGTGTGTGTGTCTCTCTCTCAACAAAAATCGTTTCATTCCATTTCGTTTCGATAAATGAATTAATCGCTTTAGTTCAATTTACACGCAGGGGGAATATATTATATACGTTATTAGGTAGTACATATATGGTAATTTATTAGTTAAATATTGGATTTGCTATTTAAATGGTAAACCTCTCGCTCCGTCTCTCTGTTGCTCCTCCAGTGTTCAGTGTTTCAGTGTGGGTTCAAAATGCATTTACGGAAATCGATCGAATTCTTCAATTAATTAATTAGCTAGACTCGATCCTCGAACGATTATGATTTTCTCTTATTTAGTTTATCTCAACTTTTGTTTTCCTTTTTTTTTTTTGAAGCCAAGCAACCGATAAAACTTCTCTACACATACTATATGTGTGTGTGTGTTTTGTTATAAAAAAAAAAGAAACAAAATAAAAATAACAACTAAAAAATAAACTCGTTTCACTTTCAATATTTAATTCGTATAAGGAACATTTATGGACTATTGCGGCACATATTGCAAATTGTTTCGAAGTTGTTTTGTTTGTTTTCTATGCAAGATTACACATTTCAAGATTTTTTAAGGATTACAATTATGATTATTATTACACAAACGAACGATCCTCCTGCTCATTTCGAATCGAACTTCATTACACATATCGTTCACATCGTTTCTAAATAATCATATGTATATATATGTACGCTTCTTTTTGGCGCCGCTAGAAATGTTTTAAACAAATTAGCGCTGGATTCTTCTCTCCACTT
>JAEIII010003488.1:0-11982 GCA_018905755.1 Drosophila ohnishii | reverse complement strand
CTTCAATGCATAAATACCATAAAGTTCTTAACAATTACGGTCGGTAAAAAATATATTTATAACTATATGAATATACATTTTCTTTGTTTCTTAAATTTTATTTTAAATTATTCAATATAAAAACCTATTTAAAATAATTTCCAAGGCTATTAATGAGTTCCAAAAAATTCTCAAAAATGTATAATCCAGTTTTATTATTTACCACTCTTTTTCTCCCCGTGTAACTGAGAGCAACTGAGTGGAAACCCACTCGGTGAGCGAGCACCCATTGAGCACGCACACAGAACCGAGAACTAGAGCGAGAGATCGATGAGGCAAAGAGGATAAAGTAAACAAAGCTATGCAATGCAAACGCAAAACGCAAACGCAACGCACGATAATAGCCCACAGTGCACAGTGGGTTGCACAGTCAAGCAGGTAGAATTGGAATCGAATGACAGATGCGAAACAAGGAAATGAGATCGCGGGAGATGGTCGGCAGGTGAGTTTCGGCTCACAGAAACATGTGTAATGTTTTCAAGTAGAAATCTGCAACATTTGAGGGTCAAGGCAGAAATTAGTTACATGATATGGTTCCAGATATGGATCAAAGGTCTGCCGGAATCTGATAAAAAGAGTTTTTCCCAAGGGAAGCAGGAAGAGGGCAAGGTAATGTTACGAGAGCAAGTGTAATACAATAATCCTGAAGGATGATATATTGAAGAGATTAAAACCTTTTTTGTAAATTTAAATATATAAGCTAAAAAGATATTTTTTTAAAAAATAGTTCAAAAAAAAAACGTATACATAATAATTTTTGTCCAAACTCATAAAATCACGTATACGCCTGATAAACTTGAGACATTTTTATATAAATAAATGATAAATTTAGTTAATGTTAAAATGTTATAGGAACTAATTAAGAATCTCTACAAGCTATAAAAATTTCCCAGATGACTTCCGGTGGTAAATTTCAATACAAATCGAATAACCCAACTTGTCACGCCAAAGGGCCTTGATTTTGGAACAAAAACTCGGCAAACCCACCAGAGATCCTCCGATCTTCACCCACAGCAACTGGCACCTTGCTGCTTTATGGGCCCACTGTGCGGCACCGTGGGCACCTCGCCACCCCGCCGCCCTGCCTTCGCCTGTCGGTTCCGCTGAGCGTCAAAGCCGAGCAAGCAATTCCAATGAGACATTGACACTCGTCACACCGGTTAGACGAGTTTTCCGCTCGCTCTCTTTCTCTCAGCGAAAGACTCTCCGAATTGAGTGACTTTTCGTATTCAGCGGATGAGAGTTTTCAGCGTTGGGAGAGCGGATTTATTTGCTGAATAAGCCGGAATTGAGTGCAAGTGGCTGATCTGCGGCTTTTCTTTGGTTCGCCTTGCAGACAGCCACAAAAAACTGAACAGAAAAAAAACTGCTGGGGAATAATCATAAAAAATTATTGAAATCAATTGTTAATTCAGCCAATGTCAGTTTGATACACACACACACATACACGCAAAGTCGAGCTCGAACCGACAAAAAATTGACTGATTTTTCTTGATTTATGAGAGCAGCCTGAAGTTGTTGCTATTTCCACTTCTTTCGGACCGGCTGGCAATCGAGATTTCTTGAGGAGATCTCGGTCTGAGTTTGGGGCTTACTCATTACGACAAGGTGGCCATAAGGCAATGTGGCTCTGGCTCTGGCTCAGCCGCAGATGGAGTCTGAATCTTGTATTTTTTTCGCATGATCTCTGGCTTGGCATATGTTGTAACCGCACTTTCAAACTTTCCCAAAAAATGTATAAATCGCTGAAAGCGAGCAAAACGAATCGCCGAACTGAGCTATAAAGGTATATAGACCAGAACATGGACAGTTGAGGTGGGAATAATATGAATAAATAAATTCTAATTTAATTTAAAATATATGCTGATGATGATATGATGACTTAAAGATAATTTTGATCCAACTCATCAGGCTTTTATTTTGGTAAAACTTCAATTTTAAAGCCAAATCACATATTTTTCCCTTGTTTTATTTTCCCCAAAATACCCTCTCAAAGCTGACAAAATAAAACCCCTCGAGAGCTAAGCCCTTGATTTATTCTCCTATTATTTCGATCGCAACTGTATATTGCTCTCCGGCAAGTTGTAGTTGTACCTGTCGACGCCCGTTGAGTCGACAGGTGCTGATTAACCAAACACATCCCAGGCGATGCGTATCAGTCAGCCAGTTAGCCAAGCAGCTTGTTTGGCCACGTTGGAATGGGATGTGAGATCTCTCCCTTTTTCCCGGGGCCCTGTTCTCAGGAAAACCCGCACCCAAGCCTCCGTCTGAGCAAACTGCAGGTAGCCTACAAATTGTGTTGAAAGTTGACCGTGCAAACATCGTCTTTTGGCCCTCTCACCTCATCTTATTTCTCATCTGGATTGGGATTGGAATTGGAATTGGGATCGGGATATCGTCGAGTTCATCCTTGGTCCTCAGGTAAACAGCAGCTCAACAGATTGGTTGCCAAAGGAGGAGGTGGAGGAGCGATATCTTTGGCTAGGATTTTGTTACAATCCTCGCTCAATTGTTTGTTCCTGCCTTGTACCTTTCTTTCTTTCATTCTTTCTCTCCCCGCTCTTATGATTTTCTTTATCGCGTCAGATCGATCGATCAGGCCAGTTGGTGTAAGCCAGGAAGTGCCTGGGTATAGAAAGAATTGGCTTAGTCGTTCGGATTGCACAATATGTTGCAGTTCTGACAAGGGAATACACTTGAAATAATTTGTTGAATTTGTTTCTTGTATGAAAGTAAAATTAGATGATATATTGAAGTGATATTTATATTTTTGATTTATTTAAAATATTATCATTCGAATTCAAATGGATTTTAAAATAAATTTAAATTTATAATAATAGCTCTAAATATTTTTTCTTACAATTTGTCATCTTCCTATAAGTTATCTTAAAATATGTTCTCACAAATTTTGAAGTCCTTTATTGAATTCAACAACAGCTAGATACTAAATATCTATAACTATGCTTATTTATTTTTTAAATTATGGTTTATTATCCGATAAATTATCTGAAATTTCTCTTTAATATCATATACATATTCCCACTTTTTATCTATTATTTTTCCTTGTGTACACCCATCTCTAAGCATTGTTATTTCCAGGATCCGTAACCGTATATGAGGGGCGGTCCTGCCTGCATTGATTTGATTTGATTAGATTAGTTGAGTGCCTGCAAGCGGAGTTGGGGGACAACATTTCCCTACGATGACTGATCGTTCTCGATTCTCTTTCATTTTCATTTTCATTTGCGCAAATTATTTTTCTTTGTAATCGTTTCGCTTGTCTTGGGTTGCCAAAGACGTGTATGGCTTGGGTATCTGTATCTTGTGGGTGCTGGGCGCTTATGCGAGCATTGCTCATTGGGTCACAGTCACATGAGTCACGGGCAATGATTCTTTTGTAGATACCCGTACTGTATTTATTTTTTCTTTGCGCCAGCTGCCGCTTGCGAAAAATTTCGTCTGTTTTGTTGTCTTGTAATTGGAATTGCTTTTTTTTTATTTGTCCGGAGACAATGACCGCTTGAAGGGACGCCCCCGGTGAACGGAGAATGGGAAACCCTTAAAAGTGGGATTAGGATATTGAATTCCTCCATATGTAGGCATCGCTTGGGAAGATCTTCTTCTGAAGGAACTTCCTGTTTTGCTTACATTACTGTAGGTATGTTTGCGGATCTTAGTGAAGGGATTGAGAGAGTTGAGGAACAGGTGACAGCTGGATGAGATTTCATTAGGTAAGCTTAGCAAATTTTTTTAGAAGAAAATTAAACAAATAGTAAGTATATTTCAAATTAAATTAAATTTAAATTTTTAAAATATTTTATACCTTTCCAAGAGTTCTCCAGTCCCTAAAACCTTTTTCTGTAAATATTCCACAGCCTTTTCTTTATACAAAAAGAAACTCCAATTATTTTCTCAAGCCAGAAAATTCCATAAAGTCAATTTGGGGACTTGGTTTTACCGCTGTTGAGACGCGAGGGCGTTGCAATTAAATTCCCGGGCGATGACATGTCACGGCAATCGGCGATGGCATCCGTCAAGTGTCAGCGGCAACGACGACGGCGGCGGCGGCGGCGAGCTAAGAAATCCCGCTCAGCTGCGGCTGGGTTCCGTTCCTGCTTGGGCACTGAATAAGTGTGTTTTATGTTGAATAAGTTGCCATTGTTCTTAATTATAACGCGTTGTCATGTGAGCTTGCCATTCATTCATTCAGTCAGTCAGGCAGTCCCGCGACTTCGCTCCGCCGGGCCTGGCGATCCATCTCAGCTGTTCTTTACGGCTTGACGCCTAATAAAAATTAATTTAATAATCTCCAACAGAGAGACGGAGAAAGAGAGACTCCTGGGACAGAGAGGCGGCAAGTGCGGGCGAGCAGTTAACGCTTATGTAAACAGAGTCGCCGAGGATGTGTGGATATCGCCGTCGTATCTGCTGTGCAAAACATATTAATTAGCATTTCCAATTTCGTATGCATATCTCTCTTAACTATCTCGTGATGCAACGCTGCACACACAAACGATGTGGCCGCCTTAACCCCTTGGAAGCCCCTTGGTAGCCCCTCGAAGATCGAAATAGACCCCCTCGTTTGGCCCTCGAATGGGGAATATACACACATTCGCGACGGTCAGCAGAGTTTTTCTTTTCGTTTTTTTTTTTTTCATTCTTTGCCATTCATTCGGCTTCTCTTTAGTTTTTTGCAAGCCACTAAAGAACTTTGGCATTGCGTCTGGGCGACTTAACGAGAGCGTAAAAGCGAAAACATCAAAATAAATAGCTCAAAAAATTAACAAGACAGCGTCAGCAGCGACGGCGACGTCAGCGTTTCGTTCTTGATACCCTTTAATCGTAAATAGGTGAAGGGTATTTAGGTGATAATGATCAGTTTGAAAGGAAAAGGTGTTATGAGGTAGAAGAAAACATTAAATAGGTTTTACATGAGTTTGGAGAGGGAAAATATAATGAATAAGATGGATAACGTGCCAACATTTTTGATAGTCGTACTAGTAACAGTAGAGAAATCCTCAAAAAATCAATCAATAGTACTAGAACATATAATAAATAAAATGCATAACGCGCCTCAATTGCGGCATAAATTTAGCCCTAGTAACAGTAAAGTTCCCTGCTTACAAACCACTAATAAAATATCACCCATGTCCATCTATGTTTGGGCAAAAAAAAAAAACATGTGTCCTCATTCATTAGTCCCACATTGTTCATTAATATTTCCTATTCATCCCCATTTATTGAGGGTAAAAATAAAATATTTGCCACCTTTTTTACCCCAGAAAATAACATAGGTGAAAAATCTGGTTAATAGGTAAAAAACTGGCTACTCTTGGTCCAACGAAACCCCGAGTCTGGGTCTGGAACTAAAACGTGGACCGAGACTACCGGTGGACAGAGGAGCAGGGCCAGCAGGGAGGGTCGGGCTGAGCTGAGCTGGGCTGGGCTGGGTCTTGAGTGAGCTGAACTGACTGACAGACAGCCGCCGCCGCGGCAACTAATCGAAACGCGTTGCAGCTGCCTCCTCGTTCGGGTTTCTCGCAGTCAATGTGGTTTGGTTGCCCAAGTTGTGGCACGATACACGCTCTCGGGGATCCCGAGGAGACCGAGGAGCTTATGGCTCGCTCGTATCGTAGATATTTTTAGGCGCGAGTGTTTACCTACAACGCTCTCCAAAAACTTGGCAGCACGACAGGCTCTCGAGGAGGGAGAGATGAGAGGATGCGGGGTGGGGATCGACTTTTGCGTTCCGACTGGACGCACATCAAAAAGACCATAGACGACGTCAGACATGGACATGGACAAACAACAACAGAAGCAGCAGCAGCAGCAAACACACATACACCACAGTGAGGTCCAATTGTATTGTGCCCGGGGCCCGACGAATTGAAAGGATATACTACGCAATGCAAGGAGGATGGCAGTCAGCAGTAGTCCGAAGTCGGTAGTCGTTCGCCCGGGCAGACGAGCTCTATATAATTTGATGAACAAACAAGAGTCAGGCAGACAACCTTGGACCAAGACATGCCCCGAACCCAGCTCCCGAGCTAATCATCTACATAGATGCACTTGGAGAAATAAATTGATAGAGATTTGATGAAGTTTAAGGAATTTATGTGCTCTTAAAAATGTTTTGCAAGCTGTAAATATATTGATTACCTCTAAACTTCTTAACTTAAGTCAAAAGAGATAAAAAGTACATCTTCCAAAAACTTTAAAAAAGCCTCCAGCTTTCAGATCTAGACTTCTGTCTCTATACCAAGAAGTTACTTCAACCTCAGCTTCTTTGAGATGACTTGGCACAATCTTTCAGTGCAAAGTTTCAATAGAAAAAAAGTTTAAATTTTTATATACTTTGATTAAATAATTTTCTCAATTTAAATACATTTTCCCTCAGTGTAAACAGTATGCAAACCAGCCTTAAAGACTCGCCCTGCCTTTCGGCCAACCCAGTTCATAATAATAATAAAAAAGAAACTACTTAAGTCCATCCAAATGGGCCTACAATTGACTCGATCTGACTGAGGCTGGGCCCCAGACCGATGCGAATTAGCATAAGCATAAGACCAAAAGTTGATTCATGCAATCCATTGGAATTAGTCAAATTATAACTCAACTGATTTTAATGGTGACTGGCAAATGACAGCAGACTTGGAGTTTCCTTAGCTCCATATATATATATATATAGTTTTCTGCTGGCCATTCATAAGTTCTCGCCATTCGCGACTCGTGCTTTGAAAAAAAAATAAAAGAAAAAATGATAAAAAACTGAAAAGGAAGTTGAAACTGGGAGTGCAGAGAACAATGGCAAAGATTTGGCTTCTGTGGGACGATGGACTGGAATTAGTCTCGCTTGACTATAAATAATTCGCATTTTATTCAATTAGGTTGTATATAAACCTCTTTCATAGTTAGATGTGGATTTTTTGTCGCCAAGAAATAAGCTTAGCAAATTAACTTCATGGTTATTCAACAAAAGCAGACTAATCCTCTGACAAAACACAGACTTATTTGGTAAATTAGTAAAATAAATATTACATCATTTAACTTGAATATCTGAGGATTTCCACAGAATATAAGTAATATATTAAAGTACAAATAATTTATTTAAAAGGTTATTTAAAAGATGAAATCATAATATAGATAAAATAAAACCCCTGAGCACACTTTATTTCCAAGTAAAGTTACCCAAAAGATATTCTTTCTTTTTCCTTTAAAATATTTAAATAACATTCAGGGCTATCTTTTTATTTATCGATCTCAAGTATCAAAGAGTTCATGATAAATATACCTAATCTAACACTTAAATACAAATGTGAACAGGAATTTCTCATTATCAAAAGAAAACCCCATTCGAAAGCGAATTCCGAACCCATAAACCTGGTTATCTTCCACCTACTTTGGATTAGACAACCTCCACAAACTCCACTTTTATTCCAGTTTTATTAATGCCTCTCCCCGATATAGCCCTATATCTTCACTAATATGTCATCTATTTGCAACTAAATGCAATTAAAAAAGGCCACAAAGACAAAAGAGCGTCAAATCTATTGCGGGCGATAAGAATTCTCGTCGTGGGGAGATACAAAAAAATAAACCGAAACAATCAACTGGAATCACATTTTAAAGTCGATCTCAAAGACTACTTGATGAGTGGTCAAAGTGAATCGAGATTGGGATCAGCCTTGGATGGCCTGGAGATTAAATTACCATGTTTCGAAAAGATCTGAAGTTTCTTTTCCCTGTTGCTGGTGGGTTGCTAATTAAAAGCGAGTAAAACTCAAACGAAATAAAATAAATTCCCCCATGGGCTGGAATGGGAAAAAGGGTAATAATTTCACAGACATTTCACATAAATAACATCAATCGAGAGCGCAGGCGACTCTCGAACGAACTTCTTCTAGGAATTTTGGATCTCAGGGCCCACAAAGCAAACGTTTTTCTTGTTTTTTTTTTTCCTGGTCTTTTGTGGGGAGTGGAAACATCATTAACATGTCGTAGATACGCGATGAGATTTCGTTGTTCTTTTTTTTTGGGTGTTGTAGGAGAGAAGAAGATTCCTCTCTTTCTATTTTGTTTTATATCTAACTGATTAACAATCGACGGGTATTGTTGTTGCTGCTGCTATCAGTCAGTCAAGGCGTTAAGGCCAAAATGTTGAACGTGAAACAACGTTGAGTGAGGTTGCCCCATAGACCTGGGCCAGCAGCTCGTATATCTCGATCGCCGTTCGATCGCCGTCATCATCATCATCAGCTCGATCTCTCTCCTCCGCCGTTTCGTGTGAAGCTGCATCAGCTGAAATTTTATTTTGTTTTCCTTCTTTTTTTTCTTATTTTTTTTTTTTGTCTGATTTGGAGAGGCAACAGGTTAACACGCCAGGTTAAACTGACCCGAGGAGAGACCGCAAACTGTTGCCTTGGCCCGAACATTTTTGATTGCTTTTTTAATGTTTCCAATTTATACGAATCATTGTTGTTTTATAGTCTGCCACAGAGAGTCCATAATTTAGCCAGAAGAGCCCAGAAAGAAGCCGCGTTAAAGGTTTCCAGAAAAATTACAAAATAAATAGCAAGTTCTTCCACTGCCGGCTCCCTGGACCCCTTTCCACGTCTCAGATCTTCAGATGTCATAAAGTCAAAACGCTTTTGTCGGCATCATCATTCCGCCAAACTCTCATTCCCATTGATTCCCTGTTACGCACTGTGGCAATGCTTTTTAATTAGACAGTTTTGATGTTTGCGTCAATTGTCAATTGGCCCAGGAGCCGGCGATCCCTGGATCCTTTACAAGTCCCGGCTTAGACGCCTGGGCCAAAAAAGGCGACGACGTTGTCGCCAACTTTGGCCAACAAATCTGTGTCAAGGCATGGGGCCAACATGCAACATTCATTGCTGTTGCAGCGACTGTTGCTGCTGCTGCTGCTGCGGCTGCTGCCGGGCGGATGATCTGAAGCGCGACAAGTGATTGCCATCAGTTGTCAGGCCGCTATCGTTGATCACAATGTCAACAGCAGCCACTGCAACAGCAACAGCAACAGCAATTGCAGCAACAACAGCAACAGTCACAGAAGCTGCAGCAACAGTAGCTGCAACAACAACAGGCAGACAGCCAGACTGGCGACGGTGGCATATTCCCGTGGGGAGCTGCATTTAAAAGGCATTTAAGCCACAAAATCTCAAGCAGCAACAGCAAAAACAGGCAGCAACAATTACAGCAAGTAGGGGAGATTAATTCAAGCTGATCAGAAAAGCTGGAATACTCTAAAAAAGATTTTTAAAAGATTTATATAAAGAATTTACAAAAATTTAAACAAGTTAAACAGATTTTCATAGTCACAAATAGTCCTTAAAATTAGACAAAAACTCATCTAAAGCAATCACTCAATATTTTACTAAATTAAACTTCAAATTAAATTAAAATCTGATTTAAAAAAATTAAGAAACCTGTTTAAAATCTATTTAATTAGCTTTAATTCCCTGAGAAATTTAGTGGGCGTCTTTACCAATGCAACATAAACATTAAATTCCCACTGTAAATATTATTAACCAAATGAAAAAACAACCCACAAAGTCTTTTCTTTGATAACTACCCCAAAAATATTTTATAACATATTATAAAACCATAAACTATATAAATTATATGGCCAGTTTTCCATTATGCTAATTGAAAAGCGAAGAAAACTGCCGCACAGAGCCAAACCCAATTATAAAGTGGCCGTGCCCAGTGGATCAAGGGCCAAATAAACACTAAAAACTAAAAAAATGATAACCACAATAAAGCTGAGCCGCCAACGGATTGCTGCAGCAGCAACCGCCGCAGTAGCAACTGCAGCAGTAGCCGCAGCAAACAGCAGCTGGGAGCTAACTTTCGTGACATGACAATTTCGATGACGACGATGATGAGCTGAGCGGAGTTCAGTGGAGCTCCAGCTCCTCAGTTGAGCCTTGGCTTGGCCCCGATCAAGATCAAGGGGATATAGCCAGGGGTCCAGCCTTGGGAAGGCTTTGATGCACTGAGACAAAGAAGGGGTAATCAAATTATGAGGACATTTTTAGATTTTAAATGACAAATTTAAAGTAGGTCAAATATTGGTTGTTGTTTTTTTTTTAGAATTTAACTAACGGAAATTGCTAGCCAAATGTTAAAATTAAAATAAAGTGTCTAATATTTAAGCCATTATTTATCCAATTAAATAATTATTCTTAATGGAAATGCTTAAAGCTGACATTGTTTATAAACTGGTTCTGGCTCAGCAAGCTATATGACTTCACATAACTGCTAATAAAAATCTTAAAAAATAATTGTAAATAGTAAATAAAAATTATATAATAATAAAGTGGCCTAAAAAATCGAAATCTTGATTTAAAAATTCTTTTCTTTGCGTGATTGCTGCTGTTGTAGTTGCTTTTGTTGCTGCTGCTGCGGCATGATGATGTTGTCGGTTGACAGTGACGATGACGATGGCGATGAGGATGGATATGGGGATAGGTATGGGGATGGAGAAGGGGTTGGGGCTGGGGTTGGGGCTGGGTTGGGGCTGGGGTTGGGACTGGGTAGGATGACTGCAACGACGCACGTTGACGATATGATAGACGCACTCATCACATCAGATCACATCACATCAGGCCGTGGACGTGCCGTTGATTGTCACATCGTTGCATCGCTGGCTACCGAATTGGATGGATGGGATCTCCAATGGAATGGGCTGAAATGGGATGGGATCGCTTCAGTTTGGATCGGCATGCGGGCTCTCTGAAAATTGCAATTTGCCGTCATTTTGTAATGAGGGAGCGCCGACGCCGCCGCCAAGCTCGTCGTCCTCGTCGTTCAACAAAATTATGGCAAATTGTTTATGGGGTGTTTAAATGGCTGCCGCTGCCGCTGCTGCTTATGTTGCTTTTGTTGTTGCCTTGACTTTGAGACTATAATTTTATTTGTAAATAAATTCATGTGGAAAACCAACAGAGGTTAGGCTGCGGACCCGCCTAAGAGTGAGATAAACAGAGGAGGTTCTATAGTCATTAATCATTTGCTTACTATTCACTGGCCGTGCGTGTGTGTGTTTGACTAACTCATTATAAGGCAGGAATCCCTAACATCCCTAACATGCAATTAAATAACGTGGGTCTAATCCTAATGAGACGACAGGCACTATGTCATGTAGTGCTTGTTGGTTCTCCGCCGCGTTCCATGCAACATTTGCATTTGCGCATGCGCATTTCCCGGCTCTCGATTCTCCAGAGAAACCACCACGCATGAGTGAAAGCTGCTGCTGCTGCAGCGATTCGGGAGAATGGAGAACGGAGAATAGAGAAATAGAACCACCGGCTGGCCAGCAAAACAAACACGTGTTCCGGGCCAATTGCAATGGGCATGACTCCACGGAGAGAGAGAGAGATTTGTGCTGTCAGAGGCCTAAAGGAAAAATTAATCATATTGGGGGAGGGGGGACTCAGACAGAGCCAGAAATATGCGGTTGAATTCTTGTGGGCTGTTCCGGCCAAAGATATATGCTCTGATCATTAGGGAAATCTCTGGGAGACGCTGCCGAGGCTGGAGGAAGTGAAGAATCGTGTTTCTCGGCAAAGAACACCTCTTCTTCTGAGGGGGAGCTTAGTGAACGAATATTGATTCATAAAGATCAGTGGATCTTCGCTTGATTAATTAGTCAGCTTTAACTAGGGAGTGAGAGGGAGCGAGAGATCTTGATCGATTTGATGGAGCACAGCTTAATTGTTGTTGATATTGAGGAAATTAGGAATTAACGGTACGGGAATAACAGTTCGTAAGAAGATTATTGAGATTTTTTATGTATACAAAAAATATTTGTTTATATAAAATAAATTATTATAAAAACATAACTGAACTCGTTAGGTAATGAGTTATTTTAATATTAATTCTAAGGAATAACATGACTGAGAAGATCATTAGTTTCCTTAT
>JAEIII010003475.1:0-11380 GCA_018905755.1 Drosophila ohnishii | reverse complement strand
CACAAATAATATTAATAAAAATAATTATAAATAATAGGGCTTTATATAACATAAAAATTTACAACTAATTAACTAACAGTCCCTACACTTTATTGTTTTTTTCCCCAAAGAAGTGATAAAATATTTCCCACATAATTACTTAATTCCCTCTAATTAATATGGGTTTTAGGCATATCAATAAAATGTATTAATTAAATACCTACCCCCTTTCGTCTCCTGTTATCCACTTTCAGGCCAAAACCGCCATTTTTGCGCCCATGTACAAGAGTGTTAGTGCCCACAAGCCGCACACATACACCTACAGCAAGAGGTCAAGGCGTCGCCATAGCATTGATTCCACTTCCGGCGGATGCTGCGCCATCTTCGACTTTGACTTTGAGTACGATGACGATAACGATGATGATGATGACGATGAGGCTGCCTTTGGCGATGGCATGGACACAGAGGACGAGGTGGGCTACGACTATGATGATTACTACGATTACTACGATGATGATGAGCTGACAGAGCAGCAGCAGCTGGGAGCGCAGCAGGATGATGCGGATTGCAGCATGTTGGGTGCGCCAAAGACCTCAAGATCCCGGCCAAAGCCCCGATCGGCGTTGGTTAAGGTCAAGGGCCAGCGGGGCCGCAGTAGCCGTCATAATAACAACATCCGGAGCGTGCTGATCAATAAGCGCCACAATAAATACAAAATCGCGAGGCCACAAACCCAACTGGAGGTCATCAACGAGTCGGAGCGGAGTGCGGGGAGTGGCAGCGACGAGAACGACTCGCTTTTGGTGGCCTATGACAGCAGTTCGTCGCTAGCGTCGGTTTGACATTGGCCGCCATGCAAATCGGGAGCCGGAAATGGAAATGCAGCCATTGCGGCTGCCGGAAAAAGTGATAAGTCCAGTGACGGTGGTGGTGGCAGCCACTGCAACTGCGGCAGCCATGCCACCGGAAGCGGAAGCGACGGCGACACCAACGACGACGACGGCGATCCTGACGAGAGCCAGCATCTGGAACCAAAGTGGACGAAGTGTTGTGGTCAGCGTCAACGCCGACGTCCACTGCGACGCGTCTACTGCGCTGTGAATCTGTCCATAATGGGGCTCCTAGTGGCCGTGGAAATATACGCACAGATCGCCATATTCCTGTAGATTTTCGGGACGAAACTGGGGTTCTTCCAAGGCCAAGCGAATGTATTTTTTAGACACTGAAAATTCCGTAAAGAAACTTAACAAATGCCAGCAAAGTTTACAGCTTTAAATGTACATAGAAAACCGGGAAATATTAATTAACAAAATGAAAATTATACAGCAAAAAACCTACAACAAGAAATAGATTCTTTAAGGCTTTAACTACTTCTTCTTTATATAACTTTAAGCCAACTCATATCGCAACTTGAACAACTTAACTATGCTTTTAACAAATGAAAAATTTATTAAAATGTTTTGTATAAAATTGTACAAAATTCAACAACGAAGTATTACGTTGTCACAATTTTTGAGTATTATATTTAAATGCTTTTCTTTCAAAATAGGTTTTTATTATTATTAAGAAATTTACTTTTTTTCAAGACCTTTCTTCTTTCCTTTTAGTTTCTAAAACGATTTCAGTGAAATGTATAAACTAATTAAAACAACTTATTAAAACAAATCTTTAACTACCAATAAGAACAATAATAGCAATACATCTAAATGTAAAACCCATATAAATAGCAACTTTTTCTTTCCAAAACCTAATGAAATCAATAAAAAGGTAGCTCTCAAAGAGTTTAGAGGCAAGAATTTTGTGTTCCAAAACCAAAAAAAATAAGCTTTAAAATTAGTAAAAGAAATAAGACGAAATAAATCGCTTGTCTAACCAAAATAAGAGCCGAAGAAATGTAAAAGCAACAATAAAAAATAAAAATTACACAAAGTCATGCTTACCAATAAACGTTTAAAATGTTTATTAAGTGCTTAGGAAATTACTTTGTAAATACTTCCAGCCAACTCAAGTTGATATCGGTGACGTAAATATAAATGAAATAGACAAAAAATAAAAACAATAACCATATCTATAAATGTTGTATATGTACATATAGTAGGTAATCTTAAGTACAGTTGCGCCAAAAACAAAAATCACCCTAAAAACCAGCCAGTTAAAAAGTAACCAATAAATGTGAGTTTGATGTATACCTTAAACATAAAACCAATAATAATAAACAATTGATATTTGTGAGATAAAAGACAGCAGAGATTCTTTCGAAGATAACGAAACGTGCCGGGCACGTGAAGGAGGAAGAAGAGCTCCATCCGGATCCCGAGTATTTAATTTGGCGCTCCACTCCACTCCGCGGGAGCAGAGCCTAATCACGGCTGGCCAAAAACTAATTAAATGATAATGCTGGGAACGGAGCAGCCCAAACTGAGAGGGGACACACGTGAAGCAATCAAAGCATCAACAAGTGCCGATACCCCGACCACCGCTAACATGGCCGCAATCAGGGGAATCTAATCAGAAATCGAATGGGTTTTTGGGCGGTTTAAAAGCACCGGCCCTCCCGATGGGCCAAACAGTTGCAAAACATGAAGGGTCTAGTGTTGATTGCCTTGAGCGGCCTAATCTTGGCCAGTGTCCAGGCTAGAATTCTGCCGCAGGAGGAGGATCCTCTCCTCTGGGAGTTGCCCGAAGTGCCAGAAGAGGTTAATGTAATTGAGCCCAGAGCTGGTGAGTACTTGTCCAGGTGTAAGTCTAGGGTCTCCTAACGAGATTCCTTCCCTCTTAGCTGGCTGCTCGATCAAGATCCGAAGCTCTGAGCTAAAGGATCCCCAGCCCCTGCTGATCAAGACAGGAACCTCCGAGATCGTTGGCTTTTCCGACACCGGCTATGTCGATGTGGACAAGGACAAGGACATTGAATTCCACTGCACCAGCAGCCTGGCCTCTCCCCTGTCCGGCAAATCGGTGACTGCCAAGTGTGTTGGCGGCACCACCTTCAAGATCGATAACAAGGAGCACGATCTGTCCGCCATTAAGTGCACATCCTGGCCAGCCTTTGTGGGCAAGAAGTCCGGTTCCAGCTGCAACGGCGGCACCACTCTGATCAACGTGGGCTTTGAGCTATCGGGATCCCGCTTTGCCAAGCAGTACGATGTGTGCTTCAACGAGGACGAGGAGGTGACCCGCTATGTGTACCATCGCTTGGAGCCTGGTAATAACTACTATGCCACCGGAGTGGACAGGATTACCTTCGGTGCCGGCGGCTACTTTGCTGGCAAGAACGTGGACAAGCTCTACACGCAGGCCGTCCAGAAGGAGACCATCGACAAGGAGCTGGACATGGACTCTTCTCGCTACTTTGACTCGGCGAAGAACGTCTTCCTGGCCCGCGGTCATATGGGTGCCAAGGCTGACTTTGTGTTTGCCCCCGAGCAGAGGGCCACTTTCCTGTTCATCAACGCTGCTCCCCAGTGGCAGACTTTCAATGCCGGAAACTGGGCTCGCGTGGAGGATGGTGTCCGTGCCTGGGTGGCCAAGGAGAAGAAGCATGTGGAGTGCTGGACGGGAGTCTGGGGCGTGACCACGCTGCCCAACAAGAATGGAGAACAGAGGGCGTTGTATCTGTCTCATGACAACAACGGCAATGGCCTGATCCCCGTGCCCAAGCTATACTTCCGAGTGGTCATCGAGCCATCGACCAAGAAGGGCATCGTTTTGATTGGCGTAAACAATCCGCATCTGAGTCTGGAGGAGATCAAGCGCGACTACATTCTCTGCACGGATGTCAGCGACAAGATCAACTGGATTAGCTGGAAGAAGACCGACATCACCGCCGGCTACTCGTACGCCTGCGAGGTGCCCGAATTCCGCAAGAAGGTCGATCACCTGCCCCAGTTCTCGGTCAGTGGGCTACTGGTTTGAGTATCTTTTCAGAATAAAAATAAGTACATACCTGAAACTAAACACCTGCTCGTTTGCTTCAAATCAAATCAGAAAATATATATATTGTCATGACATTTTCAAAAATCTTAAGCTGGCTGGCACTTTTGTTAGTCGCCTGCGCAGCTAATGAATCCGGGGTATCCCTCAATCGAACCCGACGCCTGTCCGGTGCCCTGTTGAACGAGGATACCCTCTTCCTGAGCAAATACATTGTGTCTATAAGGACCAGAACCGTCCACTACTACTACGGAGAAAATCACTTCTGTGGAGGAGTCATCATTGCGCCACAGTTCGTTTTGACATCCGCACACTGTGTTATTAACAAAAGCACGAGGGTTATTTATCCCGCCCATATTTTACTCATTGTGGCCGGAACACCCGATAGGCTCAGATACCAGGCGGGCATCAGTTTTCACTCGGAGGTGGCCAGCATCTTCGTGCCGGACAATTTTACGCTTCGCAATGAGCAGGATCTAGCAGTCTTGAAATTAAAGAATCCGATTCCCAGAAATACAGACCGCATCGCCATTGCCAGGTTGCCTATTAGACCCGTCAATGCGGGTGCCATGTGCAGGGTTATTGGCTGGGGTCGAATCTACCAAGTAAGTTTATTGAATATTAAGAATCTTTTGTACTCCAGCAAGCCTTGGTTTACAGGACGGACCGATTAGCGCAAGACTGCTACACATCAACATCAGGATCGTACACCCACTCAAATGTTACCAAATGTTGGGGTTAAAAAAAAAGGATTTACTGTGCGGCTCGAACGAAAACGACGACACGGCCAACCATCCGTGCGACGGTGACCGTGGTGATCCGTTGATGCAGGGCGACCTGGTCTACGGGATCGTGAGTTACCTTGTGCAGTGCGATGACACCTATCTGCCATCCGTGTACACAAATGTGCACTACAGCATTGGCTGGATCCGAAGGACACTAACGGCTAACGTTAGCAATGTTTACCAAGTATCTATTTTTTTAGTTTATGGTGGCGTAGTATTAAATTTTTTGTTTATCAAATAACGTAAGGTAAATGGCTTTCATATGTGATTTGTAAATGTTTCTTGGAATATTATAATTATAAATAAAATAAATAAACATCAAATAATACTTAATGTAAAAGCAAAGCTAATAAGTCATTAAGCAACCTGCTTTTTCAAAACTTTTATTGGATCAAAATCCAAACTATAAGAACAAGTATGTGTATCCCCACACAAAAGCGTAAACTGTCAAATTATTTATACTCTTTATAATGGTAAAAATTAACAAAAATGTATTTGGAAACTTTAGTACGCTGCTCCTGTTCGTTTTGCTCCTCCTGCCTACCTCTAATGCTGGAAATTCTATTCTCCATCGACGGGTGAAGCGCCTCTCCAGCCCGTCTCTCACCGAGAAAACCATAGAACTTGCCAAATATGTGGTCTCCATTCGGTCTCGAACACCCAGCCGCTACTTCGGGGACAACCATTACTGCGGCGGGGTTATTGTCTCGCTCACCTTCATCCTGACCTCCGCCCACTGCGTCATGGAGTAGGTATAGCTCCCTATAGAAAAAAAACTATTATTAAGTAGACTTACTTAACCCAAACTCTCTCTAAAGCCAGCGGAAGATTATGCATCGCAATCGTTTTGTGGTCATTGTTGCTGGTAACTTCATTCGTCTGGATTACAGAAATAAGTACACGGTGAACAGGACCGTAAAGGGGATCTTCGTGCCAGATGGTTTTACGGCTGAAAACACCCACAACATAGCCTTAATAAAGCTGGCTAAAAGCCTGCCCATAGACAATCCAAATGTGGGTGTAATTAATCTGCCAAAGGCCGAACCCAAACCGGGTCTCAACTACACGGTTCTGGGCTGGGGTCGAATGTTTAAGGTGAGTTCTTAAACCTATTTTTCAATTAAATTCAAATATTAATATTTTTTTACAGGATGGTTTCATGTCCTCCCAAATAATGAGCATCGATGTGGAGCTATTTTCCCAAAAAAGCTGCGAAGAAAAGCTAAACACTTTCATAGACGAGATGATGTGTGCCGGAAACAAGAATGGAGATCAGAATGCTTGTGCTGGCGACACCGGAAGTCCTCTGATTCTCAACAAGACTGTCTATGGGGTGGTGAGCTATAGGATTGGCTGCGGATCCGAAATCCTGCCCACGGTTTTCACCAACGTCTTTATGCACTCGAAGTGGATCGAAGACGTTATGAAGAAGAATGCAGCAAATCATCTAAAACCCCCAACAGTGTCTCCCATAATAATCTCTATTGGTTTTCTCATTTTAAATAAAATTCTGAAAGGTTTTAGACTTTATTTGATCACCATTTAGATGAGGAGACCTCCCTTGGCGGTCAGAGCGGGCAAATGCTTGACGGTCTTCAGGAAATCGGCAACCTCGCAGGCGTACGACCAACCGGCCTTGATGTCCGTCTTCTTCCAGTTGATGTAGGTAACCTGGTCGCTCACATCCGTGCAGACGACATAGTCCCGCTTGATCTGCTCCTCAGTGAGATGGGGATTGTTGACACCAACAAAGACAATGCCCTTGTGGCTGGTGGGCTCGATGACCACACGGAAGTAGATCTTGGGCACGGGAATCAGGCCGTTGTTGTTGCCATCCTTGGCCAAATACAGGGGAGTCTCCACGCCCTGCTTGTTGGGCAGAGTGGTCACGCCATAGACACCGGTGTAGCAGTTCACATTGATCTTGTTCTTGGAAACCCAGGCCCTCAGACCGTCCTCCACGCGAGCCCAGTTGCCGGCATTGAAGGTCTGCCACTGGGGAGCAGCGTTGATGAACAGGAAGGTGGCTCTCTGCTCGGGAGCATAATCAAAGTCAGCCTTGGCGCCCAAATGGCCACGAGCCAGATACACATTGGCGGCACTGTCAAAGTACTTCTCCGCATCGCCGCCAAGTTCATTGTTGATCGTCTCCAGCTGGGTGGCCTGGGTGTACAGCTTGTCCACATTCTTGCCATCGAAGTAGCCGGCGGTCTGGAAGGTGATCCTGGCCACTCCAGTCTCGTAGTAGTTGCTGCCGGGCTCCAGCTTGTGACGAGTGTAGCGGGTTACCTCCTCCTCCTCGTTGAAGCAAATCTGCATCTGTTCGGCGAAGCGCGATGAAGTGATTTCGAAGCCAACGCGGATCACAATGCCACCATTGCAGGTGCCGCCGGTCTTGACGGCCTTGAAGCCCGGCCAGGACTTGCAGTACAGATCCTTGAACTCAAATTGGGAGCCACCCACGCTGAAGGTAGTGCCACTCACGCAGCTGGCCGTGAGAAGGTTCTCCGAGTGAGTATTGAAACCCGAGGGACACCACAGCTGAAGGGTGCCACCCGACTCGAATTCCATGGCACCGACATCCGAGAAGGGATAAAAGTCCTCGGAATCGGTCTTCAGGTACACGGGCTGGGGACTGGGAAGACCTCCGCGAATCGTCACGCTGCAGGCTATAAAGGATCAATCAATGTAATGTAAGATCAGGAAGAGTACTTGGTGGTTTATGCTCACCTCCTGCACGGCCAACGGGCTGGGGAGGCGCAAAGATGGGTTGCTCGAAGATGTCGTCCTCTTGGACAACTGGCGGTGGCAGCACGTCCATGGGATAGGGAACACGGCCCCAGGCAGCCGGAGCTGCCAGGAGGCCAATGAGCAGGAGCAATGGCAATCGTACGCACTTCATTTCAGTTTTAACACCCCAAATGCTCCAGAGGCATCTTTAAATAGTCCCCCGGCCATATCGCGCGAAATTAATGAAAAATGGTTACTAAAAAAAAAGCGAAATCTCGCCATTCTCTAGCCCATTATCTTTGTCGCAACAACTAAGTATCAGGGGACACCTTATCTCTCTTTAGGTGGAGTGGCGAAGTGTGCGGATTCGTCGTCTTACGTGGGTTCTCATTCATTTGATCTTAATTGGTTCCGAGGCACTTCGTTTAGATTATTTTGTGGACGAGTGGGAAATATACGGGAATTACCCAGACCAGGTGATAATTCTGTTTAACAAAAATAGAATGTGTTTGTCGCGGTTTATCCAAAAAATGTATCTTTAGCGCACTTATGGTAGAACCAATAGTATCTTATCCGAAACATGATTAAAGGGTTTTTATAGGGGGTTTTTATTAAAAATAAGAACGGCACAGGATACCTCTTCACTTATTAAATCTTATAGCAAATAGTACATATATAAAATGTCATTTTATTCTTTATCCTTTATTTCAAGTTGATTCAAATTCCTTGTGGCTTTAGGTCTTAATTAATATTTCATATAATTACAGTTTCTAGCTTGATATTCATAGACCAAGTATTATTTAATATTAAATTCCAACCTAGGCCCATAATAAATGATTATTCAGCTCTCTCTCTCCTCCCTCCCACTCCTTCAATCAACACTCATTTGTGTATATATTCCCATCCAAACTAGTTGTTGATGAGCTGCCTGCCCGCCTTCTAATTGAGTTATTTAATCAGTTGCCTAGTCGAGTGGCCTCCCATTCCCGCTCGAAGCCGGCTATAATTTATAATCAACAAGTAATTAAGGCTTATGGCCACAGCAGGATTCAAATTTCTAGTGGCTATTGGAGTCGAGTTGCCTGGGCCTAGGCCTTGCCATGGACACCGGCAGTAATTAGAAAGTATGAAATAGAATGCCCGGAAATGGCCAGGGCCAAGCTCGTGTCCGCAAAACCCTTGGAAAATACTCATTAATCATTTATCTAGCGGTGTTCGCTCGCCCTTTGGGGTCATTTATCTATATCGAATCAATTAGCGAACACCTTGAGGCCTTCGTTGGCGGAAAATAACTGGGGGAAAACGGCATGGAAACACCTGGCTGCCTTGCTTCCTTCACCTTTGTTCGGATTTCCTTTTTCCTCCTTCGCTACGTGCCAATTTGGTTCGTTTTGTTCGCTCATTCGTAAATCTAAACAAATCATCAATTTTCACAAATTATACGCGATAGCCATCGCCATTCCCCTCCCTGACTTTGGTGTCCTTGGCATCCGCATCCGGCAGAGATCCTTCTCCTTTGAGCTTCCGACCTAATTGCCCGACTATCTGCTCACGCTGCTTTTCCTGCTGCTGTCCGTCGCTGTTCATTTTACATTCCATTAATTAATGTCAATCGCCGACGAACTTTGACATATTGAGCTTTACTTTACATTCGAAAAAAAGAGGGAAATTTTGTGGTTTAATCTAATGGCGCATTAGGGGAAGTTAGGTAAGTATTATGGGTTGATGAAAATCAATGGGATTACATATTTAAATATGTATTTTTCGGGTCATTTGTGGCCCTTTTTCCGGAGGGGATTAAGCTATCAGTTTTGGTATAACATTAATGAAATATTTAGGGGTTAAAGTGCCTGTAAAATGTACTTAATATTTAGTAAATAATTTGTATTTCCTTAAATTCTTTTTAAAACCCCAGAAATTCCTCTACCAATTAACTCCAAAGTACATACCAGCCCCAATCAAAAGAAACCCCATGGAACCTACTTACAGATTTATCTTCATTTCCGCACGCCATAATTTATCCCGCCAAATTTATGAGTTGCCAATCAATATTAATTGCCTGTGATATACATCGCAGCCCATTTCATTAGCCACCTGACACGCCTGGAGAAACGATTTAACTTAAATCGCTTTCACCACACTCATGAACCTCCTCGCACGACAAACGACCATAAAATACTTAAATACAACAAAAAAATGGTAGAGAAAATCGTGCAAAAATAAAAATGAACAGGAGGCGCACAATTTAATCCGAATTTGACTTGATCAGACACATTGCATTGAGGAGCTTCGCGCCATTCAAGGATTCAAGGGTTCCCGGCCCTTGATAAATGGCACCCATATTAATAACATATGTGTGGGCGTGTCCTGTATCTCTCCCGTATCCTCCATGGGAGTGTTCTCGAGTCCATATACATACACTGAGATACCTTTGATTGATAAGGCTGCCTAAGCGTGTTTGCTCAACAAGGAGGGGAAAGAGGGCGGCGCACAGGACTAAGGACGAGGGCTAAGGGTAAACGAGGACGAGCTAACGAATGAATGAGCGATTTTGCACCTTTTCAACAGGTTTCTCGGGGCGCTCTTATGTTCAGGCAAATTGAAAACGGGGAGTCAATAAAGCTGTAGACAGTCAGACATGGCCAAGGGCTAGGCCGGTATCCTTTGAATGGATATATGTTACATTAGGGTGGCTAACAGGATTTTTAGCACGTGCTTATATTTTTATAAAATATTTAAAAGGGTTATGAAAGTGATATAAAATGTGATTTAAATAAATAAAATTAGGTTTTTTATATTTGAATAATTAAAGTGTTTATATTTGCTTTAATATTTTCGTATTCATTCTAAAAATTGTATCTTTTATTTAGCTTAATTTAGAAATAAACATTTAATTAGCCCGACTCACGTGGCGTATACGTAATATTCATTAAAAAAAAGCCATATTAACCCTACTAGGTCCATCCTATTCCACATTCTACATGTGTGTCTGTGCAATGATGGATTAAATGTATTTCAAAGGCGTGAAAGCCAAAAGGTAGCACAAAGTAGCACATTGTGGTTGCATAATAAACATCAAGCATACTTCAATTTAGCTTAGCCGAGGGCTATACAAAATACAACAACACGACAAGAATAACATCAGCCCTTAGGGTTGCCGACAAAAGGGTAGCACTGGGTCACAAAAAGCCTCTATAAATACATACACTAATTGTCAAAGGTTTTTTGGTCCTTTGTACCTTATGCAAATCTCACATAACCCGCCGCAAACTTGTGCAGTCAAGCGAAAGATCTCCGATAATTGCAATGCCTTCAAAGGGATTCAATGGGAAAAATGGGTCACCAAACCCTCGCCTTTTTCCCCACTACCTACAAATTTGCATTAATTTACGCTCAATAAACCCAACAAACAGCAATTTCAAGTACGGGATGAAAGCGAAACTCACTTCATGTGAGAGGAGCAATCATAAAACTTTTTTATCCCCATATGGATTACACGAGTACCAAAACCAGCAAGTACTCCCAGTAAAGTAATAAAAAATTAACTGACCAAGAGAACACACAGCGTGAAAATTATAAAAGTAGTTCAACATGACAGGCGCACGTCCAAAAACATGAACAAAATGATTAATGGCCAGGCCATCATCTAACAACGGCAAATTACTCACAGCAAAGTGAAAAAGAATTTTCATTGTGTTAAAGTTTAGGTAAGTTTTAGCGCCAAAGGATATATATATATTTGAAAACAAATTGAGAATTTACAAAATAAATGGTATCAATAAGACATTAAAATGTAAGAGATATTAATTATTCTTGGGAAAAGTTCGCATTCAATTATTTATTTTAATTAATATGTCATATAAAGTCCCAAAATTCATCTAGCAATTAATTGACTTGGCTGATTTTGAAATGCTTTTTAAATAAATTACGTTATAATACGTTTTATGCAAATT
>JAEIII010003470.1:0-26893 GCA_018905755.1 Drosophila ohnishii | reverse complement strand
TTACTTTCGATCCTAAAAAAAATCCCTTTAAGCATCTACCACTCCCATCACCGCTGTACACTGTGAGAAATACAAAAAAAAATGAGACTGGGAATGGGAATTTGGGAATGCAGACAGTCGTATTACACGCTCTTTTGCATATTGTGCAATGGGATAAGGTATGGCTCAAAGGAGTTGGACCCGGGACGCGCTCTGCTTGTTTATTTGTTCATTTGTTCGCCTCGCTTCTCGCCTGGCTCTGCCTGCTCTGCGCTGCTCCGCTGCTCTCCGATGACCTTTAACCCCGTTCTCTCTCTACACGGGGGCAACAGTGCAACAATCAAGGCACCCACAAGCTCCCGCTTACTGTCAAAAACATACGCAGCAACGCAACATCCCCGGCAAACAAACAAACAGACCAGCAAACAAACAACAAACCCACGGAGAAGGCCAGCTCAACGGTGCGGGCGAAAGGGTAGCACAGTGGCCTAAAGAGTGTCAACAAGGGATTGGCTAGAACGAAAATTAAACTGGCTTTTTTTGTTTATTTTTGGGTATTTGTAACTAGATCAAAAGGTCAGAATAACTCTAAATTAGATAATCTACTAGAAACTACTGAAATTAATTTATCAAAAATTAAAACATGGGTTCAAGTTCTAAGAAAATCCATAAAACTATAAAATATAACTTGTTCTTTAATTACAAAACCCAGTAAGGATATATACTAAACCTTAAACCACTGTCAACCAGTCTGAAAAAGGTTTTTGCCAGCAGGCGCAGGACTGCAGCTTCTTGACAATGATAACAATGCGGCGAGGTCCTTTCCAGAGGCTGTGACACGAGCGGGCTGGACTGATGCAAGCTGACGGGCGGGCAGGACTCGCAGGACTCTGGTGCAGCGTAGTGCTTTGGTGTGTAATTTAATTGAACGGACATAACGAGGCGCACAAGCACACACACACACACATATGTATATAGAGTGGGTTGAGGGGGGGGTCGGGGCTTGAGTCGAGTCGAGTCAAGTTGAGTTGAGTTGAGTTCGTGTGGGGGACTAAAGAGGACTCTTTGCTTAATTGAAAGCAATTAAGTGGAAAATTGAAAACTTTGGCAGCCATAACGTTGACGTCTGACCGCCACTGACACACCGCATCCCCGCTGAAACCACCCACAGCCCCACAACAACAGACCATTATTCAGAAACACTAAAAGAAATAATTATTTTTTAAACTAATAATGATGGTGGGGTGTATTTACAGAAGAGAAGAGAGTTGGAGAGGATTTTTGGGGTAGGATATTAGAGACAAAGATAAAACTTTAAATTAAAACCTTATAAAATATGTAAGCTTTATTAATTTACTTAATCAGTGCGTTTATTTAAGCTTAAAGTGCTAAAATAATTTTTAATGATCTCCAAACTCAACAGATCATTTATTTAATTAATTTAAAAATATATTTTAATAGGCTTAGTTATTTCTCTCTCTGCATCGACATGTACATTGCATTTGCATTTGATAACCCCGCCCACATTTCGGGGGCTGCGAGTGACGAAAAAAATGTGCAGTCACGTACAACGTCGACCGAGGCTGAGGCAGCGACGCCATTTTGCGCTGCTACTGTCACTTTACATGCCACAACACACAATTGACAGCGCGGATATTTATGTAAATAATTTTTCATGTTGCTGGTCGGCAGCAGCAGCAGCAGCAGCAGCATCGCCAGCGACAACAAAAGTATGCACTTCTGTTGACGTGACCCGGGCGGTTGCAAAAAAAAAATTGTTTTGCACACTCCGAATAAACAAAAATAGGCGAAAAACCCGAGGAGGCCACACACAAGAGGGGGTTAAGGGTTGCGAGCGCCCATTCATCTATTTCTCACCCCCGCCGTTGTCTGCATAAAAGGATCCCATTGTCGTCGCGGTCCAGCCCACAAAATGGTTAAAGTGCAGCGGGCATTGGACTTTGTGAAAGGATCGAACCAGACCGATTTCCAGATGGGCTTAAAAAGAGTCCGGAAATATGGAAAAGCTGCACATTTTTTTCGGTCTTACCAATCAATGCATTACAATTATTTTATTAAAAACGCTATATCCGAGACAAATAAATAATAGGAAAGTTAAAAGTGTGGCAAAAAAAAATAAAACAGGGGTTCATTGAATAAAAACTACATAAAATATAAAGTACAGTTTATACTATTAACGATAATTGTTGTTGCAATAATTTATGTTGCAAGATAATAAATCTATACTTTATTTAAAATGCTGAAATGTCTCAAAGAAAAGATTTAACTTAGTTTATAGAAATAAATATAAAGATATCATAAATATAGTTCTAAAAATGTGTAAAATATATTCGGTTTTCAAATAACTTAAATACATTTTATCGGATATTCTTTCGGAAATATTAAAAGTTTAAATTCTATAAACTATAAGCTTAACCTGTATAATATTTTTTAAAGGATATTAAAGGGTATATTTTTTCAGATATATCATCTTGGTTGTTAGAGATCTCAAAGCTTCAATGTTAATTTTTCTCTACTTATATTATTTTCCAGTTATTTAAATCATTTTTTCCCATTACTTACTTATAAAATTAATGTAAACAATAAAATTACAATTTAAAGGAATTAAATTCACATTAAAACCAATTTCCTGGAAGCCTTAAATAAACCATTAACCTTATCCTTTAAGACCCCCACCCATTCCTTGTCATTAAATAGCTTGCATATTACAGAATTAACTTCATTTGACATTTACATTTTAAATCTGTTCCCACACTCCTCCCCTCGATGCCAATTTAGGACAAATCGATTGATGTCAGGGAAAGGAGAATACGGTTCCCATAATGCGCCACTAATTATAACACATTGCAAATGCAATTAATAGGCGCGACAATTAAAAGTAACGAGCAGAAGAAACCATTATGGGATGCTCATAAATGATAATGCCATAAAGAGCCAGGGAAGTGGCAAATTTTCGAAACGCTTTCGAAACATTTGTCGCCAAATGGAGCTGCAAAGAGCGAATGCTTTGCATCCTAAAACCAGGAAATATGCTTAAAACGTGGCCAGCGATTTGAAATCGTTCACTGAAACACAGGAATTTGCTCATTCCACACACACACACACATTCACACACCCACTCACATTGCACATATTTCCACAGCACAATATATCGTGGCACAGTTGACTGGACTAATTTGTCGGAAATGACGTTTTCGGTTTTAGCCAGCGGAAGTCAGGTTATGTATGCGAATTTTCACAGCGGCCATTTTCGGCAATTTTTGGGGCTTTCGGACGGCTTTTTTGGGGTTTGAGTTACACAGGAAATGCCGGCCAAAAAGGTAATGGCAACGTTACAAAATATTTCAAGTCCTTGTGCGACACTCTTCCGTAATGACGCGCGCCTGCTAATTTAATTAATTTCCACCTGACCCCCACAAAAGTTTAGTCCTGCAGCAACAGCAGCAGCAGGACCACCTAAAAGCCCAGCAATACACGTAATTGAAACATTCCTTGACCAGCGAAATAATAAAGGAGTCCCTGACAAAAAAAAGGAAAAAAGTTACTTCTGCCCGCAATTATTTGGCACGTCTCTACTAATTAATTACGCCTTTTGGTTCCACGTTTCTTGGGCGGCACAGTTCGGTTCGGTTCGGTTCCGTTTGGTTCCAAGTTTAAAATGTCCACGTTTAATTAAATATGGCCCGGGTGCGGCGGCTCTATAATTAATTTCGGCACTGCAATTTTGTTTAAACCAAAGAATGTGCGGCCCATGGAAAAAAATGTGTATGCCGGGAAGGAGCTGAAAACCGAAGCGAATTAGAGCAGGACATCTGCACGGATGGATCCTGCTGCTCACCCAGGGATGCCACCCACTCTATTACCAATTTGAAATTTACACAGAGATAAATATTGAGTTATATATAGGTTTATATATTATATATTTGATCCATCCCAAACACTTTTATTCTCCAAAATAGTACTTGAAAATTTGTAAATCGTAAACTTTTGATTAATTTTGGTAGACCTGCGGGGTTTTGTTGTGTGTCTTTTGGTTGATGCTGTTACCAGTATCCTTTTATAATTTCTATAATATTTCAGATAAAATAAAACCTTATTTTACAATTAAATTCTCATATAACTAAAATTTTTAAATTATATTCTCTAAAAAAATTTATAAAAATAGTAAAATACGTTTGAAATTTTCCAATAAACTTTTTTTAGACTCTCTTTTAATATTCCAATTAATTATATAATGACTTTATATACCACTAACTTAATCTTCAAACAAACTTATATAGCAAATCATTATATTCTTTATTTTCAGTGCTGGATTCGAAGAAAGAATCAGAATCCAAACTGGAGCCTGAGTTGGTGGCCAGGGCATTAAAGTGTCAATATCCATTAGGCAGTCCTGATTGTTTAAGCTGCTTTACGCCAACTTCTTTTCTGCCTTTTCTTTTGCTTTCTCCTTACCCTTCTCCTCGTGCTCCCCACTCCGTTCTCCGTCCGGGTCCAAGTTTCTTGACACGCTCTCTCCGGCTCTTTTGTCTCCGGAGTCTTTTATTGCCTGCAAAGCCGGAGCACAATGACTCCTTCTCCGTTATTTGTTCTGGCTGCTGTTGGGCTCATTGTTTCAAATAAGAAATGACGCGAATTGGTTAGAGCGAAATGGTTAGAAATGCAAATTAGCGGGGAGATAAGAACAGGGGGAAAGGTGGCTGGGTGACTGGGTGATGGTGGGTGGTGGGTGGTGTCGAGGCAAATGGCCGAAATGATGCCATGGCAAAAACCCGAATGCCCTGTGGCCATAAGTCGGTCTAATATAAAAGAAAAGGACTATGACCTGTCATGAGATGAAAGAGAAAAATACAGAATTATATTTTTAAGAAATGTTTAGATCATATTAAAGGTTTGGGGGAAATGAAAGAATGTAAGTTATAGTATTTAAACCCAAAATCTTTGAAAAATAAAGGTATGAAAGTTCTTAGAATTTTGTTTTTCCAGGATTTTCAAGGTATGCAATATTTCATAGCATACTTTTTGACGCCATTTTAATAGATCACAAATCAAGAACAATTTTTAAAACCTCTTCAGAACCTTCAAATTATTATCCCTTAGCTATATAATCCTTCTCATACCCTACCCAATCCATTTACTCCAATTTAGAAAGAAATAAGAAAAATTACCGCTGGCTAATCTTTGTCATCTGCTCCACCTGCCTCGCCCGATTTCACAGATTTCTCCTTCAGGTAATTGCATAAAAAAAGGTCAGCAAGGCGAGAAAAAAAGAGATACAATGGCAACTAGAGAGTGCTTTAGGAACAGAAGAAAGTCAGCTACCGGGACTTGAACTTAATTGGTAATTACACAAAGTCGCGGCATGTTCCTACACACCTACACACGCAATTATTTGTGACCCTGTATGGATTTCCAGGGTTCATCAGCCTGGGCCTCTGGGTTTTTGGTTTGGGTTTGCGTTTTTGGCTTCAATCAGTCAAGCGGCAAGCCATTTGGTGATTTATATTTAAGCGAAAACTTTTAACTCTAACCAAAATCCCCTGGGGATGTGCCCACAGGCTCCTATTATTCTTGCCTTTGGCGGAGGAGAGTCGGACGGGGGGCGTTTGGGGGTTGCAACCCCTGAAAGCCAAGCGTGGGCTGTCGAAACTTGTGGTTCCTTTCAATTAACCTTTCATCTGTTTAACATGTATTATAAAATTAGACGCGGTCTCCTGGACCACAGCATCAGCAGCAGAAGGAGCAACGGGTTAAGGGTGCCAAAGAACGGCGGACGGGATGGCTTTGGCCTTAATGTATGCGCAACCACAGCCCCAAGACATGACAACACTATTAAACATTATGCGCGGCCATTGGAATGGGCGGGCCAGCAGCCGCGGAGGTCGTAATTATCGGCGGGCCAACGTGACGTATGCGTAATGAATGGCGAAAAGTGGCCAGTTAATGAAGGATAAAGCTGGAAAAAATATATACAAACTAAAACTAAGAAAACCAATGAAATTAAATATTATAATGGTATTTAAAGAAATTTAAACTTAAAAAATTATTATAATAAAGTTAAAAGGGTTTTTTCTGTGCCTGCAAAATATAATCTGTAAAATAGGGCTTTTTTTCCTTTAAAATTTAAAATGCTAAATCAATGTCCGAAAGAATCTGATCAGATGGACAGATTTAACACATTTCTTCTTTTATTGGGTCTTAAGTACTAACTGATTTTAGAAAAATATTATAAAAATAGGGTGTTCTTCAAAAATTCCTCAGAAAGTTCAAATTCTTCTCTAGAATCTTCAAATTTAACGGAAGCACCGATGACCACACTTTTTCGTTAGTCCGGCAGCGCTGCCACATCAGCCGCAAACAGCTGTTTCTGCAAAACCACAACCATCTGGCAAGGCGCGCAGCACCACGTCACTTGCCGCCGCCAGAAAAACGATGTAATTTTTATTGTTTACGTTTAGAGTACGTCTTTCCGTGGGTTTTTCTGTGTTTAAAATGAAGTTCGCCGATGTGCTGCGACGCCTGGACGCGTATCCGCGGACCCTGGACGACTTCAGCGTGCGGACAGTGGGCGGCGCCGCAGGTGGGTGCTCCGAATTGATTTTGACAATAGGAAAACCTTAACGACCGGCTTTTCCCGGACTTTTCAGTTACGATAATTAGCACCAGCATCATTAGCCTGCTCATCTTCCTCGAGTTTCTCAGCTACATACAGCCCACTTTGAATGAGGAGCTTTTCGTGGACACCACCCGTGGTCACAAGCTGCGCATCAATCTGGATGTGACACTGCACAACCTGGCCTGCAACTACATTTCCCTGGATGCAATGGACTCGTCGGGGGACACACACCTGCGGGTGGATCACGATGTATTCAAACACCGCCTGGACCTCAATGGGGAGCCTCTGAAGGAGACGCCCATCAAGGAGATTGTGGCTGTCTCGCCGCCCAACAAGAACGTGACTTGCGGCAGTTGCTACGGGGCAGAGCACAATGCTACACAGTAAGAACTGGATGATGTGAGGCATCCTAAGGCTCCTCCCTAATATAATCCTTTTTTTCCCTTTCTCCAGCTGCTGCAATACCTGCGATGAGGTGCTCGACGCCTACCGGCTGCGCAAGTGGAACGTGCAGGTGGACAAGATAGAGCAGTGTAAGGGAAAATACAAGCGCAGCGATGAGGACGCCTTCAAGGAGGGCTGCCGCATCCAGGGCCACCTGGAGGTGAATCGCATGGCCGGCAGTTTTCACTTTGCCCCCGGCAAGAGCTTCTCCATCCGTCAGTTTCACATCCATGACTTCCAGTTTAGCAACGTTAAGCTCTCACATACCATCAACCACTTATCCTTTGGCGAGAAGATCGAGTTTGCCAAAACCCACCCGTTGGATGGACTGCGCGTGGATGTGGCGGGTAAGTCAACACACGTAACTCGACTTCCGTTAACATCTCTTATTATTGAAAATAACTTAGCGTAATTTAAACAAGATTGGAGTAGGGTTTAGGTTGGGTTTTTTAGTAACTAATTGAAAATGCCGGCTGGTGGATCAGCAGCGTATCCCAGTGCCAATGGCCATGAACGTGCCGAATGTACCGCCGCCCTGGACCATCACCTTGCCCACATTGTTGATAAGCTCCCGGCCGCGCAGTCCGTATCTGTGAAGTTTCAGTTTCGGTTCATTAGTTGTTAGCCGGCATAAATTACATAATGACCTCTCCGCCTTGCGTCACGACGGCGGAGTGTCACCTAAGGAGTGCGAAGTCCAACACAACCCACCTGAGCGCGGAGAAGCCTCCGAAGAGGGCCCCACTGGCCATGCCCACGCAGAAACCAATAATGAAGCCCGTCTTCATCTTGTCGAAGCAGGTGGGTCCCTGCTGGGAGAACGAGCTCGAGGGCAGTGGCATGTCTCAGTTGTATCCTTCGTCTCCGCTTGCTCCTGTATTGTCTGACTGGTCTGGTGCTCCACCAAGCTTCGCGCCTCGACTCGCGTCCGGAATAAACGTAGATAATGCCGAAAAGTTCGTCAACTCTGGGAAATTTTCTATTTATTTTCCGGACTTGTCGAACGTCGCGTGTCGATGTGATCGGCTAGGGATGCGAGAACTTCGATGACACTATCGATAGTAATGACGTTATTTGAAAAGGCGATAGATTGATGTTATTTGTTGTACTAATATTTTGGATGAAAAAAAAAATAATTTTTAGTGAAATATTAAATTTTTATTTAAATTATATTTTATTTATTTTATTTTTGCTTCATAATTATGTCGTATGTATAGTCCCTTGCAATCGGTGTTGCCACCTTGTTGTCCAGTCCTGGTTGAAGTGCTTTTAATTTCCGACAGAGGGCGCTACGCTCAGGGCCAGAAGCGGGTTTTTTTAAATGCTTGTCTTAAATTGTTTTCTAATTGATGATTGTTATTTCTTTCAGAATCCAAAAGTGAAATGTTTAATTACTATTTAAAAATTGTGCCCACACTGTACCAGCGGGGTGGCAGCGATGGCCAGCCCATTTACACGAATCAATTCTCTGTGACGCGCTACCGCAAGGATCTTTCGGATCGCGAACGCGGCATGCCAGGCATATTCTTCAGTTACGAGCTATCCCCACTCATGGTGAAATATGCCGAGAAGCGCAAGTCAGTAAAAACACTAAAAACCTATTTTGTATATTAAATTTTAAATTTTATTGGTTTTATCCACAGCTCCTTTGGGCACTTTGCCACAAACTGTTGCTCCATCATTGGCGGCGTTTTCACGGTGGCCGGAATTCTGGCCGTGCTGCTAAACAACTCCTGGGAGGCCATTCAGCGCAAACTGGAGGTGGGCAAGCTCAGCTAACAACAATTGGAATCTCTCTTGCAGCTTTATTGCAGCTTTTACTTCTACATTCGACAAATCTCCAAATAAAAGTGCTTAATTTTATAGGTAAAAGAAGATAGCTTGCTTGGCTTAGGTGGTTCGATGTCCCACGGACAGGAATCCGGAGGTGTTGGAAAAGTACTTGGCATTGGCCTCGGTCTGGGAACGTTCTGCCGCCTGGGGATTTACAATTTCCAGACCCTGCAGGGGTGTAAATGCCACACTCGAGGCTGTTCCGGAGATCTGCCGCTTGACTGTGGTGTTTCCTCCGTAAACCTGTTGCTTTTGCAGGTTCTTGTGCAGCGTCTTGCTAATGCGCACCTTGGTCTTCTCATCCACCTGAGGCAATCGGATGCGTCCAGTGCCAGTCTTGCCAATTGTGCCCCGCGAGTAGCCCAAGTCTCCCTGATAGGCATCCTCCTCGATCTGTGGAAAAGGAATAATTATTTAATATAAATCAAGGAAAATCTTAAACCACTTACATCGCCAAAATTCATGCGATTCGCCTGCTTGCGGAACTCTGTGAGGGCATAACGCTCCTTCATCTTGCGCACGCGCTTGCCTCCTCGCTTCTTCTTGCTGCCCTCGATGGGCTTCGGCAACGGCTTGATAAACTTCACGGGAGGAGGCTCCTGCAGCTTGTCCAGCTTCTTCTCAATGTCCTCCTTAAACCGCAGCCCAATCTCCCCGTGGACACTCTCATGACAGGCATCGACGCGGGCAGCCAGCACTGACTTGGCGGCCACCAAACGTGCGGCCTTTCTTCGCAAATCCGGAGCCGTGTCCTGGACAATCTGTGAGTAGTAAACATAGCCCGTGTGGGGCAGCATCTGTGTCTGTGAGAAGCCCGAAAGGGTTTTCTTTTGTGCGCCCAAAACCTGGACATTGCAAGCGGGCATTTTGGAGAGCTTGGAGAGGCCACCGGCGATGCCCAGAAGCTTGGCAGCTGTGGAGGCGCCGACAATCATGGAAAGATTGGGTGCTATGAAGGTCATGCGACTCTCCACATATTCGTAGATCTTGGACTTGAAGTTGTTCAGCTCGATAGCCATTTCGCAGGCCTCGTCGATCTTCGCCTTTTCTGCAGGCGTCAACATGGTGCTGGAGGAATATTTATTTGTATTTTTTTTTTTATTTAAAAGATTCTCGTAAGGAGAACTTACCCTTGTGTGGTCGACGCTGTGACGGACACAATCATAATTGTAGCCTGCGTGAGTATAGCCTGCAGCTTCTCATTGTTCTTCACCTGATCCAGATCGTTGCCCAGCTCCTTGACTGCCAGCAAATACTCAATCTCACCAACAATCAATGAGTCCAGTTCGGGGAAACGCTTCTGGTACTTCTCCTTGGCGAATTTGTGTACAATGGAGATCTCGTTATCAATGTCCACTGCAATGGCATTCGCATCTACGATGAGACAGTACTCGGGATCGGATTCCACAGAGCCCAGCATTTCAGCTGCAGTCCTCTGACGGCTGGCATAGTGCTCGATCTGCTGCAGGATATTTGTCAGGCGCTCCGAGTCGCGCAGCTTGCAGAGTTCCCGCACTGATTGGACCGTGACGTCTACATCCATCAGGTTGGGAGCCGGCTTGGACAGCTTCTCAGCCAGGAGCTGTGGGTGGAATGGGGGAATCTCTGAGTGGAAATGGGCAACCGGCAAGGTTTGTTTACTCCTTACGTTCTCCTCCTCGGCGTTAGCCATCTCCGCATCGTCCTCGTCCTGTTCATTGTCGTCATTGTCCTCCTCGAGGTCGGCCAGAAGTTCGTCCGCTAGAGACATTTTATTATATTTTAATCAATATTTTGCTTAAATTTGTGAAATTGTAAGAAATGCAAACACAAGACAGTGTGCTCGCAGGCGTTTTCGTTTATAAAGTTATAAAAGTGGTTTTTTCGCCTCCAGGGCAGCTGGGCACACTAAAATGTTCAGCCATTGCCAGACTGTCAACATCATGTTGTTTTGTAAAGTGCATATAGGGCCTAACTTCCTGACAGCTGTTTTGTGTACCGTCTGGCAACGCTTTCCATTCAGCTGCTTTTCGCGGGTTAACTTTCCACATCTGGCAGCCTGCGCAGATTTTTGGCGCATAATCCGGCGTCTTTATCCTGATTTTGTGGACCCTTGGCTGTCATTTGGAGTCCATAATCATGTCCAAGAAGCTGAACACGAGTGTGGGTGGAACGCCCACAAACACACTGTTTAATTATTTCACGAAATCACCGGCTGTCGACAAGAAAAAGTTGACGCCCAGCGGAAAAACCGATCCAGACACCACCACCGAAAAGGAGAACCTCAAAAATGGACAACCGAAAGTGGAAAAACCAAAGGAGGTGTCCAAGCCGGCGGCCAAGAGGAAGCTGCCTATGTCCGGGGGTTCAGGGGATGAGCAGGAGGCGAATGGCCAGAGCAAGCGAAAGCGCCTCATTCAACCCGAATCCGAGAGCGAGGAAGAAATGGAAGAGACCAAGTCCGAGGAGGACTTCTCCGAGGGGGCCTCCGATTACGAACCGGATGCCAATGAGGCTAGCGACGACAGCGTCAGCAGCGGTGAGGACGAAGTAGAGGAGCCCAGCGAAATTGACACTTCCGTGGACAGTCCCGTGGTCAAGAAGTCGCGCAAGAAACCCAAGAACATCAATAACAATAATAATAATATTGAGCCATCCACCAAGAAGGTTAAGCTGGAGCTGGCCGAGGGCTCCACCTTCCAGGAAAAGCTCAAGAACCTGCAGAGCAATGCCAAGAAGGATGCCGCCTACGATGATATAGTGACCAGCACCTCGAACCTGGACGAGCCTGTGATTTGGCCACATCAGAAACTGGAGTTCCTACAGCCCGACAAGATCAAGGACAAGGCGGGGCGAAGGCCAGATCATCCGGACTACGACTGCAGCACTTTGCATGTGCCGGAGAAGTTCCTCAACAGCCTGTCGCCGGGTGTACGCCAGTGGTGGGTCCTCAAGTCGGACAACTACGACTGCGTGCTGTTCTTCAAGGTGGGCAAGTTCTATGAGCTGTACCATGGCGATGCGGATGTGGGTGTCAATGAGCTGGGCTTCACCTACATGCGGGGGGAGTTTGCCCACTCGGGTTTCCCGGAGATATCTTTTGACAAGATGTCTACAATTCTCATAGATAGGGGATACAAGGTGAGATTGCGAGTGCTTTATACTTTTCCTTTTTAAATCTTTACATCTTGATTTTTGGCAGGTGGCTCGCGTGGAGCAGACAGAGACCCCGGACATGATGACCGAACGCTGCAAGCGTATAAAGGCCACCAAGTTCGACAAGGTGGTGGCCCGCGAGATCTGTCAGATCACCAATCGCGGCACCCAGGTCTTTGGCTCCCAGTGCCAGATTGGACCAAATCATCAGCCTAATTATATGCTGGCTCTGGTCGAGCAGGACGAGGGCACTTGGAGTCGCTATGGTGTGTGCTTCATAGACACCTCCATTGGGGATTTCCATCTAGGAGAGTTTGAGGATGACAAGAACTGTTCGCGGCTGCTGACGCTGCTCTCGCATCATATGCCAGTGCTGGTGAGCAAGATCCTTTCCAGAATTTTTAAATTAATTAAATTAAATAATCTTTTCCCTTAGCTTCTCAATGAAAAATCCTCTTTAAGTCAACGTTCTCAGCAAATTGTGCGCACAGTTCTGGGTGGAATTCTCAGGGAGCAGCTGCCCAGCAATGGACCCCAAGGCTGTAATGCTGAGAAAACCCTCAAATTACTGGCCGAGCGTTATTACGCTGGCAAGGCTGATGGTTCTGAGGACAACTGGCCGCTGGTCTTGCGAACCATGCAGTCGGATTTGGATCACTTGGGCCTCACGCCCAACGAGGATTATAAGCTGGCCCTGAAGGCCCTGGGTCAGTGCATCTTCTTCATACACAAATGCAAGCTGGAACCAAAGGTTTTGCCTATGGCTCGATATCAGCTTTATGTGCCGCCCGATCAGTTGGCAGAGGAACAATCTGCCAAACCTATGACTTCCACCTTGAGGCGCTCCCACATGGTCTTGGATGCCACAACCCTATCTAATCTACGAATTATAGGCGAAGATCACTCTTTACTCTCCACTTTGGACCATTGCTGCACCAAGTTTGGCAAACGTCTGCTGCACCACTGGCTCTGTGCCCCCAGCTGCGATGTGCCTGTGATTGAGGAGCGTCAGGAGGCCATTGGAGAGTTGATAAGGATGTCCAGCGAGCTGCAGGAGATGCGAGCTCTGCTGGCTCCCATGCCGGATTTCGAGAGAAATCTAGCCCAGATTCACCTGTTTGGCAACAAGCAAATCAAGGATATGAATCACCCCGACTCCAGGGCCATTCTTTTCGAGGAGAAGCTATACAACAAGCAGAAGTTGCGTGGCTTTATCAGCGTTTTGAATGGCTTCAATTCTTTGACCAAGCTGCCCCTAATTTTCCATCAATGCGAGTCTGCTTTGCTAAAGAGGATTACCCAGCTTCCAAAATCTGGAGGCACATTTCCCGATCTTAGCCAGGAACTCAAGTATTTTGCCACCGCCTTTGATCACGAAGCAGCGGCCAAGACAGGTGTGATTGCTCCTCAAGCTGGCATGGATGCAGAGTACGACTCGGCCATGGATGCCATAGAGGTGATAGAGGGACGCCTGAAGACCTATTTGGTGGAGCAAGAGCGTCACTTTGGCTGTCGTGTCATCTACTTTGGTAGCGACAAGAAACGCTATCAGTTGGAGGTGCCCGAGACCCATGCCAATAAGGCCAATAAATCCTATTCCCTGGAGGGTCAAACCAAAGGCAAGAAGCCTTCACGCCGTTACACCACAGCGGAGACGCGAGCCTTCCTCAAGGACATGCAGCAGGCGGAGGATACGCGAAATATGGTTTTAAAAGACTTGGCACGTCGCCTTTTTGAAAAGTTCTCCAATCACTACGAACAGTGGAAGCAGTGCATCGATTGTGTGGCCAATCTGGACGTCCTGGGCTCCCTGGCGGAGTATGCAGGACAACAGATGACCATCTGTGTGCCAGAGCTGGTTTCTGGCGCGGATCAACCGTTTATAGAGCTGGAGGAGGGCTATCATCCTTGCGTAAATGCCTCCACTTATATACCCAATGGTCTGGAGTTGGGCACGGATAAGGAGGCGCCTCTGTCTTTACTCACAGGTCCCAATATGGGCGGCAAGAGTACGCTGATGAGGGAGCTGGGATTGCTGGTGATCATGGCGCAAATTGTAAGGGGTTTTAAAATATTCTTAAAAATATTTTTATAAAAAAATTCTCTCCTTTCAGGGAGCTCACATTCCCGCTGCCAGCTGCCGCCTCTCGCTGGTTGACAGAATCTTCACACGCTTGGGCGCCCAGGATGACATCCTAGCTGGTCACAGCACCTTCCTCGTGGAGCTCAATGAAACCTCGCTGATTCTCAAGCACGCCACCTGCCATTCGCTGGTTTTACTCGATGAACTAGGCCGAGGCACTGCCACCTATGATGGCACTGCCATTGCCGCCTCTGTGGTCAACTTCCTGGCCAATCTCAAGTGTCGCACCTTGTTCTCCACGCACTACCACAATCTGATTGACTTTTTCCACAACGACAAAAGGATCACGCTTGGCCACATGGCTTGCATGGTGGAGAACGAGGACAATGCAGATCCCACCCAGGAAACAGTTACCTTCCTCTACAAATACACAGCTGGGGCCTGTCCCAAGTCGTATGGTTTCAATGCAGCCAAGCTGGCGGGCATGCCGCATGGCATCATCAAGAGAGCCTATGAGGTGGGTTGTTTTATTTATATAACTCTTATATTTGTTGATTAAATAAGGTTTACTTTTTGCAGCTTTCCAAGAAAGTGGAAGCCATTGCTTTGCAGCGGAAAATTACAGCAAAAATTGTGGCTGCAGCAGCAGGAAAAGAAGAAGCCAAGAAGGAAAAATTAAATTTTTTGAAGGATTTATTGCAGCAGCTGAAAATGTGTCATGTTTAAGGGATTGAAATTAAATGCTCCCTTTGAGGCTTTTTTATAAAGGATATCATTTTCCATTGAATTTTCCCTTACGTTGTCTGATTTTGTAATTTGTCTTAAATCACCCTTGGTGTGCTTTGAAGTATACGTGGCTTTTTAAGCTTATTTTCAGTATTTCCTTAATGAATCGATTTTTCATTTAATTTTTTTTGTCAAGCTTAAGATTTTTTTTGTGCCATTCCCAATAAAAATTCCTTTACAAAATAAGTTAAATTACATTTGCTTTTGTTTAATTCTTGTTTATTATAATTATTATTATGTTTTTGTATCACAGTAAAAATTAAAAGTTAAACAAGTTTCACAATCAAAATACACACATAGATGATTTATTATTATACCATAATACTTATAAAATAAATACACAAATATTGCTAACAAAAAAATGTGTAAAAACATACACTTAAGCGTAAGTAACACGCCATTTATGTATGATATTTTGTGACAAAATAGGAATGCAGATTGTATTTGTATTAGATCAGATATATTTATATATATGTTGGCTTGTGCGAATCCATTCTAGGTTAAGTAGTTTAAGTCAACAGGCCGGGGAAACCGTTTCAAGTAGCTCTAACTACAGCTGCCAGGACTAGGTAGCAAAATCATACACTCAAAATAATAATTATAACTAAAATAGTAATTATATTGCAGTTTACAAAAAACACTTACAAAAGATCTAGGCTATATAGCTGATGGCTCAGTTAAGCTATTTAATATCGAACTACTTGTAACTTGCTTGCCTCTCATTTTTATGCTCTATGTTGGACTTGCGTTTAGTAATTAAACAACTATATATGCATATAAATTATCGATCTATGTATATCATTTGTATATCCGTATATAATAACTATAGGCTAGGTTTCTAGGTTTCTCTTATGCGTCTCTGGTTTGGTATTGTATATGTTACAACGATCTGCAGGGGATCCTTCTTTAGTCTATGGGGCTAGTGTTTAAACGATCCTCATCCCTATGCCCTCTTTGTTTTACTTACTAACTAACTACAAAAACATTTACGTTAAACTCCGGCTAAAACGAAGCGACTCTTTACACATGGTTAGCAAAGGGAGGGATGGAATGGGATGCTTTCCCTCTACAAAACAAAAACTATTCAGAAGCGATAAAAGGGACTCACTGAAGATGCGATGATGATGAAATGTGTGATCTACGCCATGCCCACAATCTGTATGGCCTCCTCGACTCGCACTCAGTCATCGCTGATTACATCCTTGCGCGCCTTAAAGTTCCTCCAAGAACCCGTTGTGCACACGCCCGCTCCCCGCCACCAGTCGTTGAGGTCACTGTACCATCGCGGTTTCCGCAACTGCTCCTCGTTGTGCAGGGTGGCACATACTCTACACCAATAGTACGTATTGATGAACTCACCAGTGCCCTTCCACTTAAAGTACGAGTTGTACAGCTCATCGTCGCGATCAAGAATCCGCAGATACTCCGCCAGCTCCTTGGGCGAAGCAAACTCGTCCACATGGATATAGGAACGACGCGGAGCACTCACCTCGTAGTCCTCGGGTCGGGCACCCATCACAATGGGCAGAACCCTTCGATTCAAGGCATTCACAAAGAACTTCTCCGTGATGTAGTCCTTGCAATTGGAGTTCTCAAAAGCCAGGTAGAACTTGTAGTCGTTGTCGAGGATCTCGAAACACTTGTCCGCCGTGCTGCGGGAACACTTGAAGTTGCCACATGCCCCATAGATGTCAACCTGAAGGTGAAGGATAAGAAATAATTAGTAAAATGAAGAGTTTAGTAAGTGAAGTCTCTATGCTCACCTCGATGTGCTTTTGCAGCTCATGGGCATACTGCAGCCGCCCATTTCTGGCCCCACAGTTGGACACAAACCAGGCCACCTTCTTGGTCTTGTTGACGGCAAAATTCTGATCCTGCTCCTGTTGCTGGACCTTTGTGTCGTAGTACTGCCACTTCTCATAAGGCGCCACAATAGTGCTGTCACGTCTAAAGAAAATAAAAATATAATTTACAATTTATAATTTTAAAATTTTTTTTAGGAACCCACCTATAGGTCGCCGTCCAGTTGATAGCATCCGGCACCTTGACATTTTGCGTGTGATAAGGACACTCCAGGTAGTACAGCATGCTGACCTGCTTGGAGTTACTGGGCCGCCTTATGCCCGTGGGTATGTAATGATCCTTGTACAGGATCATGTCGGCCGTGCTAACCAGATCCCGATTGGCAGTCAGTTCACAGGTGTCCACCGGACACTTGGCTTTTAGGAAGACATCGCGACCCTTCTTTACATTCCAGGGGCCGAGGCCATTGAACAGCAGGATGGTCTTCAGTTTGCCGCTGGCCTTGATCTGTTCATAGTTGTGCGGCACGTACATCAGCTGATTGGTGATCCGATCGGAGTGTGGATCCTGATGGGGCAACAGTCGGGGAGCATGTCGCTTTCGGGCTTTACGATTACTGTAGGTTTTGGCCGGCTTCGGATAGTATTCGCCATTCTTAAAGAACCAAGGCTTGGCTGGTGTTGGTTCCTGTTGTCTATCCGCTTCGCTCTCCTCCAAATCCCCCTCATCCTGGAGTTCCGCCTGTTCTGGCTCCTCAACCAAATTGGCACTGCTTTCGGGCACCAGTGTGACAGATACTGCTGGTGGAGGTGTGGTGCTAGTGGCCAGTGTATGCTCCTCATCCAGGGATTGCAGTTGATGCAGGTGCTGCTGCTGCTGTTTGGTGGTTAAAAGGGCAGACCGAGGAGTCCGAGTCTTCCATATTTCGTGTTCTCTGGGGATGAGATAGAAATAAAATAATTTGTAGTGTCTAATTTAATTCTATATGTTAATTATATATTTCATGTTTCTGTGCCTAAAAAGTAAGCTCTTTTTAGTTTATTATTTTTTCTGTGAAAAACCTTTATTATTTTTTGTTAGCAAATTCACTTGAAATCAACTGAACCCATTCGAGGGCAGGGCAGTCTTTGCCCCTTAGGGGCAGCATTTTGATAAGCGATTTGTAAATATAATAGCAAATAAAACTATGCTAATGAGTAATACAAACAAATACAAATACAAATACTAACAAATATAAAGGTTTACACTTGAAACAATAAATTGTTAACTTCGTAAAAAAAAAATAACATTTTTAACTATAAAAAATAAAAATACATAATTTTTGTTTAGTGTCATATGTACATATGTATATCTTTATTATTTTATAAAGAGAGCCTCTCCCTGATAAAGGTGATAATAACTTATCAATTTTATTTAAATTGCTGTGACAACGTGAAAAGTAAAGCACAAAATTTATGTTTATATTTCGGATTGTTTGATTAATAATTTTGATAAAGCTTGCGATATTTTGTACTGATTAAAGGCTATAGATTTAGTTTCTATTACCTATTTAAAAAGTCTTATCTTTATATAATCTGAAACTATTAAGGAATATAGTTGAAATCAATTCATTAAACTTTGTAAAAATTTTAAAAATGTTTAAAGAAATCAACTCTATAAGGTAAACTATTTTTTAAAACAAATGTTAGAGTTTTCTTGCTCCACTTTTTAATTGAAAAATCTTAAAGGAATTTTGGTGTAATTAATTCCAGTCTAAACCAAATATTTTATATTATAAATGAATTATTATTAGTATTCCCAGAAAAGCTATATTTTAATAATGAGTCTAGACCGAATATTTTATATTATTAATTCATTAGAAATTGAATTCATCATTATTAGTGTTCCTAGAAATATACTTATTTCAACTTAATGCCATTTTTAATGCTATTATGGTGTGACTTGTGTTACTCACTTGATATTGAAACCAAATATGAGGAGGAGGGCGCAGATCAGTGTGAAATAAAAGTACTTCTTGAGGGATATTTTCGGACGTCGCATGGTGATCACACTCTCTAAGCTACGGGTGTCTTCTTGGGGGAATGCCAATAAACCACCAAACCACCGACTTTAGCGTCTTCCACGTGGCGTTTCAGCTGGCGTTTGTCATGTTGCTGTGAGAAGAAGAATAAACAAACATTTCAATAATTTATAAATTCATATAAATATTCGACAACTCGTACTCTCTATCTCTCTATCTGAATGATCCAGCACTAATTGCCCTGGTTAATTATCTTGGACCGATGATCGTCACTGCTTCTGGTTCTAGATTCTCTCTCACTTGACTCGTGTTGATCGCTTGGATTCTCTATGGGAACTGTGCTCGATATTGAAAGTGTTTTTTATAATTGCAAGCAATTGGAGGGCGTCTATTTTAAATATGTTTATTTCCCAACAGTGAATTCAGAGTTCTTGATAAAAAAAAAAAATCTAAACCTTCTCTTTTGATAAGCCTCTCAGAATTTAGAGTAAGCTAGCACTTAGCAGGGATGATGATTTACATTATTTTTCAGTTGTTTCCCATTAGCCACGGCTGAACGAATGCATCGGATGGCATTAGTTCCAACTCGCGAGGCAGGGCGTGAAATGATTGTCCCAACTTGGAATTTGTTAAACCTACATATAGGAGGCACTCTCTCTTTCCTACTCCAACGGTCAGAATTGGGAATTTCATATTTGCTCAGACCAAATATTGAAGCAGATGGCCGGGGCTGCTCTGGCTGGCTGGCTGACTGGCTGGCTTGCTGGCAGTCTCGCCCCGAGTGCTGTGCCACATCAACCAGCGGGGCGTATACGTAATAAAAAGGAACGGAGGGCCGAAAAGATCCAACTCAAGTGGCTGAACTGAAAAAAAGTGTGGGATTGAGGATGGCTATAGACTAAGGCAATAGATAAAGTCAAACCTGGCTACTATCAACGACTTTTATGGCCTCTCCCGGCTCGAAGGGGAGCCTAATTACAGGAGCAGCAGGACCGGCAGGCGGGCGGAGTGAGGGTGCGGGTGCAGCCTCATTTGGGCCACATTCCGGGCTAATCCCCCAAAGCCCTACCCAAGTGTCCATCCATCCATCTATCACATGTCATTTATGGCACTATTTCATGCGTTCCAGTAGGTTGGGTGGGTTCTCTGTGCATCGTCCCGCCCGACGGCGGCTGCAACATCATTTAGGGTCCTGGGGTCTGAGCTTTTCCGGACTACTTTGGTAACCATGCAAATAAGGAGGTGGTTGGAACCCCCTATTTCAGCCTTAAGTCGTCACTGGAAAGCCTTGTGCACTCAGAGAAAAAATATTAAATATTAAAGAAATTGTACAACCCACCGAGGGTTTTCGCGGAATATGGACTCAAGCGTCGCTTTTTAAGCCCCTATATATTCCTTTGTTTTTATTTTTTAGAAAAATTATCCTCTATATTGAATTTTTCCCCCAGTGTAACCCATTCTGTTCTTCATTGGGGTCTTCACTATCGCACTTTTGACGTTTTTGACAAGCAAACAGCAGGAGGCGCCAGGAATAAGGAGTGGGGATAGCGGACAAGCATGGATCCCTCGGCTCTTGCATGGGAAATGTAGTTAGAGTCATTCATTCATGTTGCAAAAGTAGGACTCCGATGAAGAGGGGACACCGACGACCGAGATGGGGATGAGTTTTTGTGGCGTGTACAAACAGAACCACATGCAAAGACATCCAGTGGCCGGAAGGGTTGTGTTAAATTCATCGCTGGATAACGACCACAAGCACTCCCTAGTTTCCATTGCAAGCAAGGATACCAAGTGGAACATTATACGAGTTTATTTGTCCACCTTTTCATTTCACTCTATTGATTATCACACGGTTTTATAAGTACAACTCCATAACTATCAGCGACCTGTTTCTTTACTGAAAGCTCCCGCATAACTAACATATTTTTAACGAGGTTATCTATAGTTAATACAATGCTAATTAGCCTTAGATTGTGTTCATAAATCATGTTGGTTTATCAGTAAAGTTAATTGGAAATGAAAGTACTTGGTAAATATGGTCGAAATGTATTATATGTTTTAAATTTTAGTACGATAAGGATTTACCAAATGAAAAAGAGTTCAGGAAATAGGTAAATATATATTATTTTTACCTATTTACTATTTAAAAATCAAATGTAGAAATTAAATATAAAATCTCACTTTTTAAAACTGGTTATTTTTTTAATCCAAATTCATAATTCCTAACTTCTAACAAAGATTATTAATTAAGATAATATGATAATTACAGCTGTCCTCGATTGGGCAGCCCATAATTAAGTCTTCAAATTACCACCGCAAGTTTTTTTTTTTTTTTGTGTCCCAGAATTTTTTCTATTTTATCCTCCACTTAATTGCTTCCCTGGAAATTCCATGACGCACTTTTTTTCCCAACACTCGAATCGTGTCTTTGGCTTTCACTTCCTTAATTTATGTGTTTATATTTAGTTAGGTGCTGCGGCCTCTTGTCAAGGCACTTGATCCTATGCCTTTAGTATGTCAATATGCCTATATATACAATATAGAGGCTCAAAGCACTCGGGAAAGCGTATAGTGGCAGGGGAGGTGGGAGGAAAGGTCGTTGAGAAGAGAGCTTGGGTTGGTTGGTTGCCTGACTTGCATGCATTGTTTTCCTCAGGGGGAAATGTCATTTCTTTGTTGTCTTCACGCTGCCGCACTTGACTTTCTTGGCTACAATTTTATTATCCTGGCAGAAAGAAATGCTTTAACAATATTGTATCGTTAAAAAATAAACATCATTACATAGTATTGGGTCTCAAATATTTTATTAAATTTTTTTGTTTTGGAATTTTTTATCTTTAGTGATTTCTGAAGTCAAAGGAAATTCAAATATCAAAATTTAAATCAGTTTTTAAGCAACAAAGTTCGACCCTCTAAGATTAATGTTATTTTTTTATTACTGCTCCAATATTATAAGCCTAGGTCTATAAACTTAGAGTGTACACCTTTGTTTTCTTAGGATTCTCAGCCCCCTTTCGAAGGAGCCTGGTACTGGCCATATCTTTGCTACTTAGGCTTAGGTACCTGTTCATTTGTGGTCCCAATAATGGTCCTAATAATAAATCGTTCATATTTTTAGGCCTCATATGATGAGTGGCATTTCCATATTTTCATTCCCTGTGTTCCCACATTTTTCCAACCCTCCACCCCCCCACTTTTTACGCACGCAATCGTCTGTCTGTGTGTCTGTCCCGTTACCGTTTTACCGCTGTTATGCCTGTCCTCCTCTCACACGTGTGTCCTATGTGTTGGCTTCCTTTTTGGTTTTTTTTTTTTGTGTCTTAATCAATAAAAATCGTGGCCCGTTACTCAAAAGTTGATGGGTTAAGTAGGCTTTTAACCCTCGAGAGTCGCGGTCAATAAACGGTTTGCAAACGTGATGCACTTACACAATGAAGTCTGTTGTTGTTGTTGGTGTTTTGTTATTGTTGCACTCCTCTTCCTTAGGCTCTTCTTCTTCCCGTGGCTTTGCTAATTTGTACACATTTCGCAGCCTTTGTCATATTTGCACTTTTTCCAATTTGCCCAAAATCCTTGTTGTTTGCAATTAAATTCTTTTCTTTTTTTACAATTATTTTCCGAACACACACACGGTTTTTGTAAGTAGTAACTGTTGTCCTTCGCCTTTTCACGTAACTTTTGCAACTGCGCCCAAAAATGGGAAATGTAAATGTGTTCCTTTTACTAGACAGCTGGGCACCCAAAAGGAGTGCGAGAGAGCGGCAGGATCGGAGAGAGCGACCATAAAGTGCCGTTATTTTTTGCTACAAGCAGATGTTAAATTAATAAGATTTATTTAATTTAGACTTTATTGTGGGTTTTAACCTATGATTTGTAAGGGGCTTGAAGCTCGATTAAAATGTTGCAATTTTGTTATAATATTAAGCACTTTGTGTTTGGCGGCATTTCTGCGCAAGTGCTGGGAGAGTGGGAAAGCGAGAGAGCGGCAAGAACAAGAGAAATGGCAAACAAACAAAAGCCGTGGCACACACAGCTGTCTTATCAACTCGCAGGGCGGTTTTTTGCCACCCCCTTTTCATTGATAGCTGTGGCAGCCGTTATGCTTGGTTTGTGTACAGGCTAAGTCGGATTTAAGGGGTTTTTTTAAATTTAAATTTTAAAAGAAGAAACGCTTACCAAATAATTACATAGTTTTAGGCAGCTCTCAGCTTTTCACCCATATTTTGAGGTACTTGAGGTGCTGATACTTTTGGGGACCAATTTAATTGATTTCGGTTAATGCTTGATAAAGTTGAAAAATAAATTATTATTAAATTATTATATTGCATCTGAAAATTATTGCTTACCATATTACTCATATAAAAAATTATTTTTCGAAAGCACGAAAAATATATTAATTAATATATTAAAGACCACAGTCCAGGATGCCCAATAATTTTACCTTCTCTTCATTCAAATCTTATTTTCTGTTAACAAACAGTTCTCAACCACTTAAACCACTCGTAATAATTGTTTAAAACTTCGAATGCATTAAAAACAAAAAGCTTGCCAGCTCAAATGTATGTGTCATTTATTATACAATCCATTTTTAAATAGGTACATTAAGTCTTAAGTCTGAAAGTGTCACATAAACATAAATTCTTTATGGAAAATAAGCTTTTAGTTTGGATCTGTATGGCGCTTACACATAATTGGTTCTTATTATTATTTTTTTGTATACCAAATAACCACAAAAAGCTGCTTTTCATTCTTTGTTCTTATGCACAAATTACACACTCCATTTATTTTAAAAGGCCTTCGTTACTCTTCTGGTTTTGTCCCTGTCTTAAAAGGTTTCCTCATTTGGACGCTTAATCAATATACCTTACATTCGCTTTCGTTTAAATATTCTTAGAAGCTAGACTTAGTACGGGTTGTGGGGTAATGATCAAGCAGACAGACAAAAAACGCTTCAGAGGATTGGGGTTCATATTAAAAATATACATGTAGACAATAACTATAATGTTCCAATTGTCTTAGCCTAGTCCCTAGCCTATGCATAATCCATAGAGCATTATCCAAGCGGTTGCTTCTAAGCGGAGCTAAAGGTCTCGTAGACGTTGGCCCCCAGCGTCTTTGTCTTCTCCGCGACAACGTAGAAGGTGAGCAGCTGGGTGGGCAGGTTATGGGGTCGGGCCGTGCTGTCAAAGCCCCGAGAGGTGATGCCGCTGATGATCGGAATGAGCTTGGCCAGTGCCATTAGCACCCGGTTGATGTTCAGCAAGTTGTTGTTCTCCGACGCAGCCGTCGCCGCCGCTGCTGCCGTCGACGTCGTGGGATTGTCCAGGTTCTGGGAGCTAGTGCTGCTACCTGGCTGATTAAACTTCAGCGGCTGTTGGCTTTCCTGCTGCTTTGCCAATTCGCCCGGCGGCAGGTGCTGGAGCGTCTGGCCCATGGACTCGGCAATAGCGTCGCAGGCCAGCACAAAGCCCCGGCTCACGTTATGCGAGCACACGCCGATGGCATCCTCGCTCTCCAGCAGGTCCAGCGTCTCGTTGTACATCTGCTGCAGCAGCGGCGAGTGGCTGGGGTTCTGGCTGGGCAACAGATACTTGCTCATCCGCGAATTCGGATCTCGTCGCGTGTCCGCATTAATGGACATCTGAAGCGACCAGAACAGCTGCTCCATGTCGTTCAGCGAGAGCTGCTGCGTCAGCGGCATGGACTTTGTGACGGCAATCACCTGGGTGCGTATGTATCGCGCCAGATCCCGGATGCCCGACTCCGTGATAAAGTGCCGGATGAGCGAGAGATACTGCTGCTTCAGCTCGTCCGTGATCTGTTTCTGCTCCGTCATAATGTCCCGGTAGATGTAGCCGCCCAGCAGGTTTAGCTGCACGCGCAGAGCGATCACCAGCATGGAGGAGGCGTACACGTAGGTGGCCAGCCGGGTAAACGACACGATCTTCATGTCCTCCCACAGCTCCAGCTTGTTCTTCGGGTTCTGGCGCAACTGCTCGAGCAGCTCGTCCGTGCTGCACTCCCTCAGCACCGCCTGGCACATCTCTTCGCCCATTCCGAGTATCACCTGGTTGCAGGTCTTCTCCGTTGACTCGAAATGATGCATGCGCCGTGTCCGCTCAAAGAACTCGCGGGCCTGCTTTTCCTGGAACTCCACCAGGCGGCGCTGGGCGTACCTTGCCGCAAAGATGGTACCACCCACCAGCACGCCGGTCACGATGAACTTTCGCCGGTGGCGTGACAAGAAGTCCTGCAGCCGCGACAGCATGATGGCAACTGGACAGTGGTTTGTGGTCGACGGTGGTGGTGGTGGTGGTGAAGGTGGAGTGCGTGTGTGAAAAGTGACAACTGCTCGTCGTGCCACTTGTCTTCCTTTCACCGCTTCCGTTCTTCCGCCGGCGCACCCTGCTCGAGAGGTTAATAAATAGTTAATGTGCAAAGTTCACCTGTGTGCGTTCGCTCTGCCGGCGTCGCTGCCAGCGTAGCGCCTTAACAAAGCGGCCACCGCGAGATTAGATTAACCACAAATGCTCACCTAATTCCTCAGATTGGTTCTGGTTCGATACTGCCGCTTTTTCGAGTCTCGTTCGATAATGGCGCGTTGCTGGCGCATCTGCACGGATTTTGGTTTGGAATGTAGTGTATATCTTTGTTGTTGTCGAGTTACATTTGAGCTGAGCAAAAATTGGGATTTGGGATTCGATAGTTTTGGCAGCGATAGCGATAGCACAGCTATCGATGTAAAATAGGAAAGTAAACAATTCAAATGTGTTATAGAAAAAGCATATAAAAATGATTTTAAAAAACTAGTTGATTTGTAAATTTGAGTATCTCTTTGAGATTACTCAACCATCGTCCCCAAAAATCGAAAAAAAAAAACAATTAAAAACGTTTGATTGGCTTAGAAGTTTCATACAATCCAGGTTCTGCCAGAATGTCATCAAAAAACATATGGTAATTAGTCAACAATATTTGCGTGGGCGGGTTTGTTATGGCCTCTGCGGATCGAAAGCTTATTGTCATCTCCGGATTCGGACCATTTGTGGGACACGAATCCATCAACGCCAGCTGGGAGGCTGTGAAGCTTCTGCCGGAGATCTTGAGCTACAATGGCGTGGACTACGATCTAGAGAAGCGCTTGGTTCCCGTCGAGTACTCGGCCGTGGACGATGCTGTGACGGAGATATGGAGCCGCGAGCCATATGTAAGAATTAATTTCAATTGAACCATAAATAGCCATCGTGATGATATCATTCTCGCCCTCCACAGCTGGTTATACATGTTGGCGTTTCGGGCGTCGCCAAGTGCGTTTATGTGGAGAAATTGGCGTATAACCACAAGTTCAGAAGGCCGGACAACTCCGGCAATTATTTGCCCAACGGCAGCTGTGAACTCCAGCGTAATGGCCGCGCGAATGTATTGCGCTGTGGCCTTGATGTGGATAAGATTGTGGCGACCGTAAATGCAACATGCGACGCGTGTGTGGCTCCCGCTAATCCTACCAGCCCCCATAATGATAACCCAAAGACACCGAGCGCCACAAAAGCCTCCAAAAACGTTGGGGATTTTCTCTGCGGGTACATCTATCTAAAGTCTTTGGACATGGACACCAAACGGAGTCTGTTCGTTCACGTACCGCCCATAGACAGGCCGTTCAGTAGCGAGAAAACCTCAGAGATTCTTTTCAAAATAGTCGAACAATGCGTTCAACAGGTGGTCGCCTGTGAATGCAGCTCTTAATTACAGGTTTTAATTATTACAAAGAACTGTGCATTTTATCGTTGTCTCCATTTTCCGTGTTTTACAGTATTGAATTTGAGGAAATGATTTTTAAACTCAATAAAAGTACTCTTTTGAATACATATTTTAAAGATAACAAAAACATGCGTAGTGCTTAAACATTGTTAAAATATATTTAAATAATTCGTTTCTGAGGTGAATGATATAAATTAATTATTTTAGCCATATTCCAATTAATTAAAATTTAATTTTGTCATCATCAAAAAGTCGTACTAAATTATTCAAAATATCGGCAAAGTATCGCGATAGTTAGTCGGTATTTTACACAATTTTTATACCCTTGCAGGGTATTATAATTTCAGTCAGAAGTTTGCAAAGTATATATATTCTTGATCAGCATCAACAGCCGAGTCGATCTAGCCATGTCCGTCTG
>JAEIII010003460.1:0-13306 GCA_018905755.1 Drosophila ohnishii | reverse complement strand
TATAAAAACGGATTTTTTATATTAAAAAACTTCTTATAATTATATTGATTTTTTGTATTTAAAAAAAATCATAACTCGGCCAAAAATGCATTAATTTGAATTCGGAAAACTGTTCTGTGTTAGTTTTTCCCAAATTAATGAGTCTGCATACTTTGTTTTCGATTTACAAAAAGTTGAATTTTTAACAATTTTTAATATTTTAATTTATATAAAATTAAACAAAAAATAATGTAAAAATTTTTTTTTTCTAATTTCCTTTCCGAACTTGGCTAAAACGCTTCGGCTGTTGACGCTGATCAAGAATATATATGATTTATAGGCCCGGAAATGACTCCTTCATTGCGTTACTAGCTTCTGACTGAAATTATAATACCCTGCAAGGGTACAAAAACCATATATTTTTTCAGCAGAAACAATACGCCGCTTCCAATGGCGACCCGTTTTATAAACCCAATTTTTTAGCGGTATTTTTGCCCGGATACACTCTAGAGTTTAGATCCCTAAAAACACTCTGAGTATTAGCGTTAATCTTTAAATATTTCACAGGTCGATCCTGAACCGTTCTTTAAACACAGACTTCGTTTCGCATCCCCTTTCGGAGACTTCCCCCGCATTCCGACATCGCAGCATCGTGCGTGTGAATCTATTAAAAGAGCAGCCGTCAGTTGGGAACGCCGCCCCTTAATTCCGCAGACTCGATACTTCGTATCCTTCACCTGGGATACGAAAATTCAATTAAGCAAATCGAAGCGCAGGGCAGCGTTTCCACGAAAAAGTTGCCCTGTTCCCAACAGGTGGATATACCTGCACCCCCATACAGCATAGAGTTTGGCCAAGGATTGGTGTGAGAAATGGAATTATAAAAACAGAGGAGCGGAGAGCGGTGCCAAAAGGGGTTGCGAGGGTTTGATTGTTATGCTGATGGGCCACTGATCGGCGATCGGAACAGGAATATAAACAAGGATAATGGGTGTAGAAATCAATTTCGATCTTTCGATCCGAAATCTGTTGCCTGTCGGGAATGTGATTCTTGCTGTGAGTTGTTCCTGTTACCCATCGCGTTTCGTGGTGTTTGCTTAGCTGTGAAAACCGCTAAGCCGGGAGAATAAATCTCTCGGCACTTCGATTTCCGATTTCCGGTTTCCGCCCAGGGCTTATGCAAATATTTGGCCAACGGTCGGGGACCCAGCATTCCTAGGGAGTTGAGTGAGAGGGAGTCCCTGTCCTCGAAGCCGTGGGAATCGATTGCCACGCAGTGTCATTAGTGGCAAGTACCTCGGGGGTGGGCGTGGGCAGTTCAAGGACAATAGATGCCTAGATTCCATGGCCCTAACAAGCGTCCTTGCGGCCAAGGATCAAAGGCCCAGCCTGCACCTGATATGCCGCGGCAAAGGTGCTAAATGGGGCGTACTAATGAGATCAATGCCGCGCAACAATGAGCGGAGAAATGAATAGAAATGCCGCGCCATCGAACAAAAGCCGCAGGATAACCGCATCGCGCAAGGATCTGGGGGACGGAGCCAGTCAGTTGGATAATCGTGAATAATGACTTTATCATTGACTTGGCTCAACAAGTGCTAACAATTAGGATTCCCAAATAATAAATGAGACACTCCATTGTTCTCGAATGGGATTCGATTCGAAGGCAACCAACCTCTAATGAAATGCTGATTGCTTTTCATAATCTCTCCTCTTTTTTCTCTTCTCAGAAATCAAGCACTTCCCCCGGTCTCCCGATCGATTGCACTGGCAATCCGCTCACTTGTCACCCGGCCGGCCGACCACTCAACAGCTTCTCTGGGCGATCGGATTCGCCACCATGACGCGGACTGTCAGTAAGCGGATCTTCGCCGGATTAGTGTCGATCACTCGGCGATCTTGTAAGCCGGCCGCTTTTTGGGCAGCCAACAAGCAACTGGACTCGGCCACCACCCAGAGAGCGAGTTTTGGTCTGAAGCCCAGCTCAGGTGATTAAATATGCACACTAAATGTTAAAATCAGCAGAGCAGGCTCTCAGATAAATAAATAAATGCAATTTAATCATTGGCAGAGGCCACAATACGTGTTTCTTTTTGTTTTTTTTTGTTTTTTGGGAATCATAAGATGTTTCCCCTGTGCACACGATGTGGCGGCTGGCCAGGAGCTGAGCTCGGCGGCGGTCACTTGATTTTTTGCCAAGTCAGCAAGGTGCGAGATCGTTTAACGCCTCTCCCCCCCCCCTCCCGGAGACTGGCAAAGGTCGGCTTTTCGCGTTAATTGGGCGAGGAGTGCGGGTCGCGTCGGCGGCATGATTCGTTAGCACATTTGCGGTTGTACGCCAGGATAACAAGGATATGCCACCGAAGACCGATAACCAGGGACTGAGGGAAGGGGAACCAGCGGCGGCGTCGCAGTGGGGCGGGCGGCTGGCTACAAAGGCCGCAAACTCGCGGCACTCGAGCTCTCGGAATTTGAGAATGCAACATAATTGCGCTGATTATGAGGCCCGGTGCCTCGTCGGTGCACCATAAATGCCATTAACAAGCCCTCTCAGCCTTCCAGGAACCTTCCCGGCCCGCCGCTCAGTATTCTCCTCCTCCTCCTGCGCCGCCGGATCCCGCGATCTCTACCCTTTCGCGCTGCCCCCTCCAGGGCCGAGGAGAAAGTGAAACGTGATCATCGCCCATCGGCGAGGTGATCGCAGCGGGCGTGCTTGTTTCGGAAATGTTTACAAAACGTTTGACCGCAACTAGGACTTGGACTAGGGTCCAAGGACTATCTCTGGCTTCGCATCGGAGGCAGGTGCACTTGAAGAAATTCGCCAGTTTATTTTGAAAATAAATTTAAGCAATGAAAAATAGAATATCTTTTAGGAAATTTCTAAGCAACACTTCTAATACTTATTGAAAGAGTCACCACATATTTCCCCCAGTGTATCCCTCGCTTTTTTTTTAAGGGGGCGTGTGACTATTTTTATTATTGTGATTCGATTGGGGCGCACTTTCACCAAATAGAGCAATAAATTCCCAAGTGTTGACGTTGATTTAGTCTAGTCGAAGTCGAAGTCGAAATCGGAGGCGTAACCGCAGCTTCCTCCCCTAACCAAATCGAAGTCTAAGCCGGAAAATTTATGATTTAATTATTGTTTTGGTTCGGGACTGTCGGCGCTGTCCCGCTGAGCGTTAAACGCCGCCTAATGGCCAAGTGGATGGCGTCCAGAGGCCAGTCACAGTCACAGTCGCAGTCGCGGCAGCGGATGCATAAATCGATATGAAAATCACCAATTATCTTATGCATTACGGCGACAGTCGCAGCGCGGGAGGAGGATATATGTATGTCCTCCGCCCGAGTCCGCCTGGACTCATAAGCATTGACATCGGCCTGATGATGATATACAATAATCGGGCAGCGGCAGCGATCAGAACATTGCGCTAAACGAGCAACTAACCAGAAGAGAAACGAGTTTAAATCTCCGAATGCAATGGCTCAAGTTGAAGACTTGGCAGGTGACTAACCGATGCTCTATTGTTTAGTTTTAGCCGGGTTATTATGCGCCATGTCCACAGGGTAGCAGCCAGATGCAGACTTCAGTTCGATTTAAACTGAAACAAGATATATACAAAGTGATTATTATCAAAGAATCTCAACTGAACCGCTTGTTGAACTGACTGTACCCTCTGCCCTGTCAAGAGCATCTCCGATCCGCTTTGCCTGGCCAGTGATGCAAATGGCACTGGCCATGTCCCATGCCTCCAGATCCAGTCCCAGCCCAGACGAGGCCCGTTAGTGCGGAGGAGAACGAACGATGATGATGATGCTCGATAGCTGGTCAGCGCCCTTTCTGAGCTCTGGCAGAGTCTGAAGACCGGAGATTCGAGACTGAAGACTGCAGACTGAAGACTGGGAACCAAAGACAGAACAGAGGAGATTGCAGCGCGTTCATTTCCCTCTCAACGCAACTGGGCCCAAATATACAATGATATAATAAATTGAATGACATTCATAAATAAACAATATATAGAGGCCGACTGACTGGTGGCCAGGGCTGTCCCTGGCGGTGATTCCAACTGCAGATCCTTCTCGCTGACTTTCCTCGGGTCGCAGCGGCGTAATGAAGACATTAAAAACTGCTGCTGCTGCTGCTGTTGCTGCTGCTGCCTTGCTTTTTTCACACAGCTTGCTTCAAGTTGTGGGAGCCGTGAAGTGGAATCCCAAGCCAAGCTCCCCTCGCACTCGGGTTACATTACATCCAGGAACAACAACGTCTTCAACATCATTATCAACAATAACAGGAGCAAGTGCGCCCACCCAAATGATGTCTGCCGAAGAGGGGAGCAAGCACCACACACGGAAACAAAATCCTGGTATATTTCAATACATTATCAACAGAAATGCAATATATCTTTTTTCATATTTAAATTAAAAACATGCTGGAATGGCCACTGAAGTCTTAGAATTAATTCCCAGTAGGCATCATATTTTTTTGATATACTTCCCCTGTGTTTTCTGTGTAGTGCCAAGACCCAGGCCAACCCGGTAGCCAGGTTAATCCAGTTGCTACTCGAACTCGAGGCTCGGGGACTAAGCCAAACTGATGTCTCATTTAACTAAGCAGCGGGACACCAATAACAACGCTGCAGCAGCCAGGGTCAAGAAGCAAAAGAAACAAGAGCGATGCCCCGCGAAACAACAACATTTTTGGCCAAAATGCAATCATAATAAATGCGTTCGCTGCCTGGGTGGTGACGACATCCACATCCACATCCACATCCCTGTCCAGGCCCAGGAGGAGATGGCCAGAGAAAGAAAGAGGCTTCCATTTGACTACATGCCAGCGGCATTAACATATGTACATATATGTATAAGCTTGGGGGATCGGGTTTTCGGCTCGGGATTCGGAGTCGGACCCGGACAGGGTCTTTGCCATGCGCTCTTGATGAACCTAATTGACAACTTTTTGTCAGCGCTCAGTGTGTGCGGATTATGATTGCTTTTATGCTAAAATCGAGACGCAAGAAAAGGCCATTGAATTGAGAGAACCTAAAAGTTGCGATGTTAGCCATGGCTAAATGATACCCTCTAGCAAAAGGCTCTTAATGAAATAGTCATTTTAGACATTGATTTTTATACTATTTTAAAAGTCTATTACTTGAGTGAACTTTTAACTTTTAAACATGTTGTGTAGATTTAAGATCAGTCAATTATTTCTTAGCTTAGTTTTCGCTATGAATATTTATAATGCCACAAAAGACTGTATCACTGGTAAGTGTCTTTATTTAACATATAAAATGCAGCAGTAACTTTATATATTTTTAATTTTTTGAAGAGAGAACTAATTAATATTAATATTAATATTATTCCCATCAGCCACATATACCTCTCCTCCTCGACGACTACAATTCTCAGCGGAGATTGGAACGTCGTTGTTAGTTTAAATATTCCCCGATCGAAGCGCATCAATTTGATTGATTTGATGCAGACGACTCAAAGTCGGGAAGGCATATTTTTTATTTATTTATTTAATTTTTTTTAAGGCTTCTGTCCGCTTGATGAATGCAAAGGAAATGCATGAATGCCGGCAAAACTGGTTCTAGGGCCTTTCCCCAGAAATCCCAAGAAGGTAGCGACTTTGGACGAGGTAAATCTCAAAATCTGCAAATCGGATATGGATCAACACTCCTGTCCGGGAGGAGGAGGCAGGGTGACAAAGTCAAATCCCAGATGTTGACAAACCACCGGAGGCCGGACAATTCGTAACCCAATTTCGCTAACTAGATCACCGAAAGATCACCGCAAGATGACCGGCCAGTGGCCGCCCTGGACCCTAAGGATCCTAATTGCCCTTTGACAGAAACCCAAGAGCCGAAGGCGATTTCCTTGGCATCCGCCCACAAATCAGATTCCAATGGCTTTCGAGTGGCAGACAATGGGCGGCAGGACAAAGGACACACAATGAGAACCGGGCCCGGCCTCATGTGACAATTGTGCTCAAACCCAAACACACACACACTCCACAGCTCTCATCCATCCGAAAGGTAGGCGGCTCACGCCCGGGGCTGAGCGGCCGGCCGGCCAGCTGGTTTTGGGACAGCTCCTGGAATTCGAATGCGAATCCAAGTCCGAATGTAAAACAAAAGTGTAATTATGCCAGAGGTCCCAGGAGGTGGGCGTGGCACAGTAGTCGCCGACTGCCAACGCCAGTGAAAGCCAACGCCGCCGCCAGCATTAGCATGCCGCATGCCACAGTGGAAACGGATGGAGGGAAATTGGCCCCCTCTAGGACTCAATTGCTAAATATTTTGAACTGGAGAATCTATATTGAATATTTAATTTAATAATTTTAAAAGTCACTGTTGTATTCCCGTTTTCTATAATTCAAAACGTAACCACTGATCTTCAGCGAGCATTTTCCACAACTTCAGCCCAAGGTGCCGCACGATCCATGATGAATGTCCGATGGGCAGGCCAGCCGGCACCCAAAAACAAAATCACATTACAAAAATAATGCATTTTTCTCACGCTGCACCACATCTCCCATCGTATGTTAAACTGTCGCTCGCAGCCAAAACGCAATTAAACAAATTTCGCGAACATTTCGCGAGAGTTGCGAAAGGGCAAGGGGGATGCAAAAAAAAAAAAAAATACAGGAAAAACAGGGAGCCAGCCAGGAGTCGAGAACGTTTGGAATGATTTGCAGAATTATTTAATTGTCCGGGCAAACGACTTAATTATTTTGGCAGCCAGCCCAGAACGTCACCGGATGGCCGCAGGACATTTGGACTTTGGCTAACTGCAGGCGAGCCTCGCAAATAATTCCACAGGGAATTTTGGCAGAGTTGGGGGGGATCCCAGGGGATCTTTGTTATATATATTTCTTCTCGAGGTTCTTTGGGTTCTTGATCTCTGAATTCCGAGCTGACTTCTGTGGTCAGACGGCGGCTGTGACTGTGTCTGTGACGGGGACGGGGACGGGGACTGAGACAGCCAGTTTCAGGTTACACAAACTGTTTTGCATGCAAACAAGAATCGAATCTCTAGACCCACGTACACATATCCTGGGCAGCCGGCAGAAAGGACCTGCCAACGGAAAACCCAGCGCTGGAAAATCTACCATCATTGTGTTTTGTTTCGGTTTTCAGCCTCCGTTTTCCCAAGAAGCGGGTTTTGAAATTTCGCCGACACACCACAAACACAAGGAGCAGGGAGAGAGAAGAGATCGTAATGAAAATCTCACGCCTAGAACATTGTTTAAGCCGCATTTAGTTGCGGCTAAGCCGACGGTATCCTCTGCTTTTACTTATACAATTTGCCTTTGCTGCCATGCTTTTGCTCTGGGTCTTGGCCCGGCCTAATCTTAGCGGCAATCTCTAAGGAAATTTGCATCATTTGCGGCTGCGCGTAATGCAAATCCCAGTGATCCCGGCGGATCAGGCCACCGAGAGAGGCTGAGCCACCGCAGACCACCGCCACCGCATAAAATAGTCCTCCGCTTTCCCCTTGGCAATTATGACAAATGCGTCTATATATTTCCAGGCGTATCGGGACAACATCCAGGCCGAGGGCATCGACGAGACAGCATCTTTCTGGGGCCCATAATTGCGGGATAAGCTTGGCCGAGAGCCAAGGCGTTTATGGAGCGACGTGTCGTCGTCTATGGAGCGGAGTTACTCTTACTTAAAGTTGCTCGGCTGCATTGATTTTCATTATATTCAAAGCAGTAAAAATTTTTCAAATAAAATATAACAATTCTAGATTATCAAACCCTTTCGAACTTGATGATATAGAATTTTCTACTGATTTGTAATTTTAATATATATACAAAATAGAAATCCCTTGTTACAGAACATTTCTGGATTCGTTGCACTCTTATTTGGCTTCTTTTTGCGGCAACTCGTCTATCTTTTACCACCTTGCGTGGCAGCAACATTGTATCCATCTGCATTTCGCACCCGGAATCCAACGGAATCCCAGTTTGAACCCTTTGCCTTCCCTTCCTGTTCGGTTTATGCCGTTCAGGGAATCAGATTCCTAATCGCCGCAAGCTGCAAAAATTGATGCACATGTCGGGGGCGTTGCTGTCAACTGGCATTTGCTCCTTGATTTCGACTCGATTTCGACTCGATATCCCTGATTTCTTATGTCACAAGCAAGGTGTGTGTGTGCGATGGGGTTTGCATATGGCGAATGGGTTCGGTTCCGAGCTCTCATATTTACCTTGCGTTATGTTGGTGTTTTTGGCGTGCGTGCCAGGACTGCAGATGCAGATGATGATCGGCACTCGGAACCCTATTTTTACTGCTCTTCTTCGAGGTTTCTACCCTCACCTCGCCCGTACTCTTTTTATGCCAGCGGGGCAGCTGACACTCCACAGTGTCTAGTGTAAATTAATATTTTCCCCGTGTCCTTTCAAGTGCCAGTGCGTGTGTGTGTGTGTGTGTATAGGCCTTATCACTCTCAGGACAGGCGCACGCTCTGCACATTGGCACGTCTTCCTGTGCGCCGTCTTCCCCTTCTCCCTGCTGCAAGTTGCAGCTTGTCTAGGACGCGTGTGTGTCCTGGGCTACCTCACAGATGCAAACACCCCATCGAAGGACATCAGGGCAAACAGCAAGCACAAGTACACACACTCCAAGTCGAAGGAGTCGTGTTTGTTTGCATATCCTTGCCCCCACCACACGCAGTCCTCGAGTGTTTGCTCAGCTTTCGACGACAGACAGGCACCAGATATGAGATATATATAAATCGGTTTCTAGATCGCCAGGCTTTATCTCCATTCCACAGCTGGACACTTCCAAGCCCCTCCAGCTCATAAATAGCACCCTTGCGCCATAATGAACTCCTTAATGGACATCGTTCACAATTGATATCTGCAACAGCCCTAAAAGATTGTGTCAAGCTGCTGCCAAGTGAAATCCATCTCGAACATACGCACACCGAAATCTGTCATTAAAAGCGATCGATCGGCTGCGGTATTTAAAGCGCCAGCCTCCTTGCTCGCCCATTCAGAGGGCCAAATTGCAGGGCAATTGATCGCTGATCATTGGAGATCTTCTATTAGGGCGCTACCGCCATCAAGCCAGCCAAAGAGCGATCAGCGATGCTAGACGGAATCACTAATGGATGTCGCTGATGGACTGCAATCTATAACTTCCAGGCAAGTTGGCTACCGGCCGATGCGTCGATCGATCGAAATAAATGAGCTCCCGGCCAGGTTGAAGTTCCAGTTCGATCGGCGATCGGCGATCGGTGTGCGGCGATCAGGAGTTGCAGCCTGTCATTATGGCCCATGGACTGAATGGCGACCTTGATCGCATCACACACACACACACACACACACACACACAGAGAACACACGACACTTGATTAATATTTTGTTGAAATGCTTTGTCTCCTGTCCGACTCCGGCTCCGCGGAGAAGCAAATTGATAATGTTCATTAAAATCAATAAATTCATAATTAAGTATTTTGCGGCGGCCACTCCTGACCCCGTTCCCCTCCTCCTGCCACACCGATCTTCTTCTCGGTCAGAACTCCTGCCGATCCGATCTGGCCCCCAATTACAGACTAATCAAACAAGCCTGACAACAATTGCCATTGAACGGAGGAGCGGCGGGCGCCTAATTGCCAGCAGCAATGTGTCCTTGCGCTTGACAAATTCCACTAGGTCCGAGGTCCCCAGGATAGCCTAGCTCTCGAAGCTAGCCAAGTGGCCGGCCGCCTGACAAAATAGCAAAAGATGGGCCGACAAAAGGCAATAAAATGCTTTTGTTCTCAACCGCTGGGTGGGACCGACAAGTGTTTAATCGTCGCTAATTATACCAACCAGTCGGAGTCGAAGATGGAGTAGCCCCCGGATTAAATTTCTGGCGACGGCACTGAGCAAAATATTAAATATTTTACAAAAAGCTATAAAAAATATAAAGCTAACATAGCAGAAATAATAAATTTATACATTTGTGCACATTAAATGGGAGAAAATTAACTTTACTAATTAATTTCTAAATAAATCAAAATCACCCGCTTAACTCATTGTATACACAATGGTTTAAGCATATCATGGCTAAGGACTTGGGGGATTTGTAAATCGATATGATTTGTGTGCTGAAATCTAAACTTTAATATGTCATAACTAGGCCTTGAAAGAATATATTTCAAGATTAATAAAATTAACATTTTTATGAATTTTTGACAATTTTAAAATTTTCTTTCTGATATTTTTAAATATTTTATTGGCCATTTATTAAAATTTCATGTAAAAATGTACATATGTAGATATTTGCATTTATTACATTTTTTGGGCATTGTAAAGTTTGAAAAGGGCCCTGAATTTAATTCTGAAAAATCCATAACTTTATAATTTTAATTCGGCAAGAATTTATTTTTTTCGCCTATAAAAAGCCCACCGCATTTGTTAGACTTTTCCCGCCGTGTGGAGCCTGCGCGTGTCAATGTCAGAGGAGTGGACCGACTTGGTCAGGCCGGAATGTCAAGCGTCAATTTAATTATGCGAACAATACAAATTGCAGTGGCCGGGAAATGATTATGTCGCCGGTTCGGTCAGTCTGTCGCCCTGGCAGCCTGTCCAGATGGCAGGAGACCAGCAAATTGCTGCCGCGATCCTCCGCTAATGGTCTAGCAACGGTCTGATAAGAGCCACAAAAAAAGAGAGTTAAGTGGGAAGCAGAGCAGGCTGGACGCAGAAATAAATCAAGAGTTGGCGGCGAGACAAATTAACACATAAATTCAGGCCGAGATCGTAACTACGTCTATCCAATTAATAATATGCGGGTAACTGGCACGACGACATCGCCAGATACACGTAATGCATGGCGCATTACATACCCTGCGTCGGGATGGGGATGCGGATGCTGATCGAGATCTGGCGGCTGGCACTGGGACTGGGACTGGAAACGCGACTCGTCGGCTCAGCGATCATTGATCATCGTCAGCAGTCGGGGAAGTGGTTTAGCCTGTGCGCAGCACTGCGCAGCCTTTGGCGGCAAAAGTCTCGCTGCCTCGCAGATTCGCAGCCTCGCCTCGAAATCACGATCAACCTGCTGCCAAGATCAGTTATAAACCCACAGAATGTGATTCGGAAATTTCATTTTAATTAAATTGTTGAATGCCCAGGCTGCCGCCATTTAGTTGGACTAAGTTCGGCCGTGATCCGCATCCGAATCGGAATCTGCGTCCGAGTCCCAGAAATCCGGTTCGGAGTGCGATAATATCAATGCAACGGTTTATTACGGAGCATTTCGCTCTTCAAATTACATTTTAATGAGCTGTGAAAAATATTTGTACCACTCAGCTGGGCGATCAGGTCCCAGATTGAAGATACTGGGCATGGCCTGGGCATATCAGCTCCAAGTCAGGTCTTTAAGCCAAGGCCCAGGATAATTTCTAGTGGGTATATCTGGGTTGGAATCTTTTATTATATATATTTATTGTTAACCCTTCTGAAAGCCTTTTGAAAGATTGGCCTGAGAGATTTGCGAAGCGGCTAAGTGGAAGCAAATTACTTGGTGGCCGGGGCTATGCAATATGTGTACGATGGGTTAATGGGAAGAGTCCTAAGCTGGATCCCACACAATAGGCTGTGAATGGATCCCCTGAGTCCCCTGGAAAACAAGTGGAGATGTCATGCAAATGAAACGATCAAAGGATATCCCAGATGCCTGATTCCAGATCCCTCCTCCTCGATTCCTGATTCCTGATTCCCGATCCCTGGACAAACAAAGGCAGAGCCCATCAGCCCATCACAGTGCGATTGCTTTATGTGACCGATACAAACAATGCCACAACGGCCAGCACATCCCAGGAGCAACACTCGAATGTGGCACTTGGCGTGATTGACTTATCAAAGGGAGCCCAAGGAGGAGTAGTTGTTGAAATGAAGTGTTGACAAGTGGCAAGCCAAAGGAATGTGTGCCGTGCTCGAATCAATGAGCCGCGTGATGACAGGTGAGCCAGCTTCGGCTCCCGCTTCCCCGCTTCCCTGCCTCCCCTGCTCCACCTCCTAACTGCATGAATGAGTGAGTGAGCTTGCATGGTCTGCGGCTACGTGTTGCATGCAACTCAGCCCCATATGGAGTTGCCATCTCGGAGCTGCGACTCTGAATTATGCGCACGCATTGTGCGCACGTCATGACAGCGAGCTGCAAACCAGAAGCGGCCAAAAGCCAGGCCAAAAGGCTACCAGGCTGCACATTCAGATTCAGGCCCAGACACTGTCTCTGGCTGTGGCTCAGTCTCGGATTCAGATTCGCTTCCAGCAGCGGCACTTCACAGTTTCGGTGGAAATTTACAACAAGTGCAGCGGGCAGAAATGCTAAGGAGACACGAGCATGGACACGGACATCGACATGGCGCGATGGAGAAGGAGATGGAGTTGCCAGGATGGAGAGTTGGGAAATTGGCACGGCCAGAAATAAACTAGCGCAAACCTGCAGTTTTGAATTAAATTATTCGGCAAAATTAGTTTATTATTCCAAACGTTTTTTATCATGCAGAAATAGGGAAATAACTGGATGGTTTCTCCCTAAAACACCTTTACATCCCACATAGCCTTCTTGTGATTGGGTTTTATAATTGATATTTTCTCTGCGTGTATATCGGGAGTTGGAGACGTTGTTGTCGCTTGGGTGATTTATGATGTGCTTCACACAGATCCAGAGAGCCGGAGATCGAGAGCTTCAGAGGGAAACGGCAGCAACAGCTCGACGGCATCATCCGCTTCGACATCAAGTGAAATGGCATTGATCGACCAGAAAGCGCTGTTGTGACAACCGGCCAAGGAAAGCGCCCTCCAACCGTCCTTTCCCTGTGTTTTTCCCATCATTTCCCCCTGTTCCCCTCTTGCGTTAACCCCTTATACCTTTTTTTTATCGAGCAAATAATTCATTTCGGCTTATTCCGAAAATATTCATGTGAGAAATTATTCATATTCGACTTTCAGGAATATTACTTAAAATTATTGATAATTTTAGGACTCCTATAAAAAATATTCTGTACACAAATAATTTATTTTCGACTTTTCCAGGAAAATTTCGATGCAAAATAACTCATTTCACGCCTATCCATGAATATTTCATAGATAAATTCCTTTTGGGATTGCAAAATATACATTTCAGACCTAGCCGAAGCTAGCTCTTAGTTTTGAACTATTTGTTAGCTTTTGATAAATTATAGTTTTTTCACTTACCGATTTTCTCATTTTCGTTTTTTCTTTATATTCATATTTTTCGTGTTAAATCGGAAATTTAATACATTAATTAATTTTATTTGATTTATAAGGGTCTTTTAGTCTCTTTCCTTCCTTTATTTTTGT
>JAEIII010003458.1:0-11714 GCA_018905755.1 Drosophila ohnishii | reverse complement strand
TACTTTTACTTTTTAGCTGTTTTCGAAACTTCCTTTAACTGCTTATTTTAAAAATTAATATTCTCTCTAGAAAAATACAAAATTAATGGCATAAAAGTCATTAAAATCTTGAAAACATCTTGTAAATTTTTCAAAAATATTTAAAATATATAAAACCTAAAAAAAATACAAAATATGTTTTTTTGAAATGCTTTCTTTTAAATTATTATAAATAATATCTGGTATCAAGTGGTCTCCAAGGATTCCTTTAAAAATGTACTCTCACTTCTCAGCAGTTCACGTAATTTCTTTTACCTGTTTAATTTTGAAGATTTTTTAGATCTTCATAGAAATTTTGTTTAGAAAATGCCACCTGAAAGGGCTTCTCATTGAATAAAAAGATTGATTTGGATTTATGTTTTGTGTCTTCTTTTTATTATTGCATTTCAATAATAGGGCCTTATAGTTAGTTAGTTTAGTGTCTTCCATGCTTATAACAAACTTATAACTATGAAAAAAATATGTTTTATATCATTGTCTTCCATGTCTTAGGCTATCAAAAAAAAAGGTGGGCTTCTTACGAACTAAGATAGAATCTGGGACTTGGTTTCTTCGCTCCCTCTCCTAAGGCAACAATTTCCGGAGCTATTTACAATTTGTACAGGGTTCCCTTTTCTGGGCTGAGATCCACTCACTGCTCCTGCCACGACGAGATGTAGTCGAGGAGCTCCTCGTCGTCGGGCTGCTCGTCGCTGAAGCTGTCGAAGGACTCGAACTTGAGGTCGTGCTGGGGCAGCTCCTGTTTCACATAGTTGGAGCCGGAGTGGGAGTTGGAGTTGGAGCCGGAGACATCGGAGCCGGAGTACGAAGGCGTGGGCGAGGCAGAGTGGTAGGAGTTGAGCTGGCCCACCAGAAACTGCTGCTGCGGGCTGCTGTCATCCTCCAGGCTGCCGTTGTCAAAGTCATTGTAGCTGTCGTTGCTGCTCTCGTCCGCCGAGTTGTAGATGGGACACCGGGGACCGGTGCCGTCGTCCAGCATGTCCTGCAGGCCACGGATGTACTCCACGGCAATGCGCAGGGTGTCCACCTTGGACAGCTTCTTGCTGGCACCGCGACCGCCGCTCGACAGCGAGTTGATCACGCTCTGGGGCAGATGCTGGCGGAGATTGACGAAGCCGTTGTTCACCTGCTTGACTCGGTTGCGCTCCCGGGCGTTCCTCCGGGCCACCGAGGGCAGCTGCTCGCCATAGGGCACCGTGTTGTAGTTGTACTTCTTCTTCATCATCGGTCCCAGCTGCGACTGGGACTGGCTGCTGGGCAGCATGTTCTGGAGCTGGCTGTTGCCCAGCGGCATCTTGGGCGCGATCAGCTGGTGGTGTTGCTGCTGCTGCTGGCCCAGGAGCTGCTGCTGCTGCTGGTTCTGCTGTAGACTCTGGTGGTGCTGGAGCAGCATGTTGATGTTCTGGTAGTGCTGCTGCTGTTGCTGGAAGTTGCTGCTGCAGATGCTCGTCATGATAATCCGTGCGAGTGCTAGTTGCTGTGGCTCTGGGCTAGAGGTGGTGCTGTAGTGGAATCAGATTCCGCAATGATAAACCTCGTCCTGCCGGCGCTGCCTTTTATACCTACTCCCTCGTGGTCGCCCTCGACGGCGACGTCAACAGCGACTGCGACAGCGACAGAGGGCCGCAGCAGCAACAGGGGTTACTTGAGCTAGGGGTTTTTGCCGCCGCTACCTGCCCCGGAGTCCTGTGAGTCGTCCTTCGGGCACAACAAGTACAAGTGATCGGGGCGGCTGCCTTCCCTCTCTAATTTTTGCCTGTGGGTGCTCTGTATGTGTGTGTGTGTGTACGTGTGCCTTTGTCCCTGTTTTCCTTTTCTTTTGCGTTTGCGTTTTGGGAAAATCGAGACTTAAATCTCAGAGATCCTTGTCATGGGCCAAAGAAAAGGAGAAGACGACTTGAATGCACTTCCACTTTTGTCAAAGCAGCAGAGCAGCGAGCAGAGAGCAGGGGATTCATTATGGAACTTGATATAAAATGTGATCCATCATGTGAAAGGAACCCAAGTGAAAAGGAGAGCCATCGGAGGGACTTTCACTGTCTCCAACTCTCTTCCCAGGTTAAAAATATACGTATGTTTATATGTTCTCTCATGGGTAATGATCGCAGAACTTTTTCTCATTTCTCGGAACCCCCCCTCCTGGTTTTTGACACGTGCTTCCGATCAGCCCAAGTCGAACGTATATATATTTGTACATAATTTCCATAAGCTCCACAACAACAACAAAAATCAGCAACAACGTCCAGACAAATCCCACAAGTGTGTGCTGCACCATGAATACCAAGGGGCCGGCGTTTGGGGTCCTCCAAAAAAAAAAAAGAACAGAAACCAAAAAAGCACAGAAAAAAAATTATATAAACAACACGATTTTGCGTGGGCCTTGTCAAGGTTTTTTTTTTTTTAATTATGAACAACAGGAATCGAACTGGGACTCGCCGTCATCGGGCCTTCTTTGGCGCTACACTTGGGAAAATATTAAATGCATTTACCACAAAGAAAATGCATTTTAAATTCGGAACCTGAAGGCAAATGGGAATAATATATACGATTGTGGGTTTTATTTTAATTGACAAGTTTTAACTTGGAAGAAATATCAGAAAGCCTGGTTATTTTCATATAAAATTAACGATCTTTGCCTCAGATAACTAGTTAATTAATTATTTCCTGCTTAGAATATTTACAAACTAATGCAATTTATCTTAAAACATACATTAATTCAATCACTAAAAATTAAAATAATTGTTTTGTTCAACTAATTTTGGTAAAAACTTGCTGGTAAAGTGTAAGAACGCAGCCTCATTAACCTTCTACTCCTCCGCATCGGAGACCAGTGACTCCGTCAGTGTTTATGTCCGCCGTAACAAGTGAAGTTCTCCCTGCGCCATAAAGCCTTCATAAATTTGTAAAAGAAAAAAATGCCAGAACGAGGCCCAACTTTGTTGCAGCCTGAGAAAACCGTTAGGGGCAGCGAGGGGGTAGCGTAACAAGAATTGCGACCAATAAATGTATAAAACCTTGATTAACCCGGTGAGGAAACCGCGCCAGAAGCAGCTGCCAGAAGGAGATCAGAAAATAGAAGGAGGACCCAGAGGATCCCCCCTAAAGATGAGTTCAAAAGGAGCAAGGAAAATCGAATTCAAAATCGTTTATGCATTTTAATTGGTTTTTAAAAGCTGCCACTGAATCCTAATGCATTTCTAATATCCTGAATGAAAATCCCTGTGCGTCATCACCTGTACGCCCACCGCTAGAAAACCCTTTTCCCGGCCTTGGGAATCCTTTTTCAATTTCCCCCAAACACACCCCTTGGAGAGAGGTAAAAATGTTTTGGTAGCATTTTAATTAGCCGCGGATTCCGTGAGTGATTAATTAAACCGAAAGTGTTGATCCTCCTGATCCTTTTTCGGGGTGCCTGCGGCTACCTGCAAGAATCTTGGCAGCTGGCCAGGGTTGTCAGGTGCCTGGAGTTGGGCCTAGCAACACACCGTGGCGCCCTCACTGTAAAGTACGTACTACGTACAGTGTGTCCTTTCCAATTGGCGGCTCGTCGAGGCTCTTTTTCCAGTTGGGCGGCACTGCAGCGACATCTGCTGCCCGCGGTGGTGGGTTACAGGATTCTGCTAGGAGAACACAGGACTCTTCCAATTAGCCAAGACTACAGGCGGTGCCAAATGGTTTCATATTTTGTAAAAACCTTTTCATATATCAAGACGACCTTGGCCCAGCATCGCATACATATTGATCTGTAAGGTCGATCGAAAACCCCTTCTCGCATTCCCAGAAACCCGCGCCGAGCGGAAGCATCCTTTTGCGCGCTTCCAAAAATCTTATCGCCCCGAAACGACACAATTAATTATATATTTTATGTGCCCTCTGGCTGTTCATTAACGCTAATTGGAATTCAAAACACCAGCTACCGAATGGGATGACCCCTGAACCCAACAAAACGGGGTAAAAGTAAAGTGTAAAATATACGAAAACTCAGCTCACGTTCGGCCTGGACAAGTGCAACGTGGACGTGATGGACTGGATCGGCTCTTACGGGCGGATATCGTAAGCGTGAAATCTGTCAGCAGAGAGGGGACCAGATCCGTATCTCTATTGTCATCACATTAATTTGACTTTTTATGGGTGTTCCGCGTGGCCACCGGTCTCTGGCTCTGCTATCGGTGCCGAGGGATCGACAAGCGGAAATTGTCGCTTTTTGCCCCGTGATTGCACTATATATATTTTATTTTTCGATGAGGCGAAACGAAAGTAAAGTGAAACCTCGGCTGGCTGCCGAGAGAGTAGAGACCAAAAGATGTATCTCAGAGATGAAGTGGCTTTCGCACGATCACACCTAATAACGGTAATTTACACGCACGCTACTTGCGATAATTGCGAGGCCAAAAAAGGGCGCAGGGGGCACAGGATACGAGACTCCTCCTGGGGGATCATCAAGGAAACCGAGACCGAGACCGGGAACCACGAACCCCGAACCCCGAACCGAGGCGAGACCAAAGTCAAAGTCGAGCCGCGCATCCCGATGAACTGAGTGAGATAACAGCCAGCTAAATCAGCGGCAGTCGAGCTTCGGTTATTAAAAACGGCAGTCGGAATCGGGACCTGCCGAGATGCAGATGTACACTGGGCGAAAAGGTATGCCCCGACATGAAGATGCGAAATAAATAATAATTATATTTATTATTCAGTCATAAAATCTCTCCTCCAGCTAAGTTAGAAGTCTGTAATCTAAATGCTTCCTATAAAACCTGGCTTTTATCAGAACAGTACTCTAAATAATATAGGTAATACCTGCCATAATTTTTTCCCAGTGTCCTTGTGGCGGTGGCGGCAATGCTTGATTGTTGTGGTAACCGAATATGCCGCCGCTCGGCTCTGCTCGCGCGCGCTCAAAGTGCGAAAAAATGTTGTCGAGGTGTGAAAAATAACTGGCCAACTGTGGGCCAAGGAGGGGGCTACGGCAGGGCTAAAGGGGCTATAGAGTAATGGCTATGGGGGGGACTGGGAGACTGGGATCTGGAGGATGTGCTCCTTCGGCAGGGCACGCATCGAAGGTGTTGAAAGCTCTGCGCTTCTAAGAAACGTTTGTTGTTGCGATTTCGGTGGCTTGATAGCCGCCACTATATATGTACGTGTATATGTATATGTGCGTGGATGTGGATGCATCCTGGTGGAGAGCGGTCCTCAGATGATATTTGTCGATGGTGTCGAGGTGTTAAAATTACCCCAAAGGTACATAATAATTACCTTAAATTGCAAAAACAGCGAAATAAATTTCAGAAACGGGGCGAGCAGGAGTCAACTGAACCTTTGGCGGAACCTTATGCCTTTTTGTATTTTATTTTATATTTTTTGTTTTTTGGGCTTTGCATTTTTTTTTTTTTTTGTTTGAAGCGTGCCGCAGCGTTGCCAGACTATGGTTTCGCGAGGAATACCTGTGTACCTTACGCCCAGGGAAATGCAAATGGGGCGTGTGTCTCCGCCATAAAAATTGAATGCTGTCGCCGTAATTAACGCTGAGGGCGAGCGGAGAACGAGAAGAAAAATGACACAGTCGAAGCTGTTGGCCAGAGGCCGATCTATTTAATTAATTGCTAACAAGTTGAAAATGTTTAAATGCTTGTGGGGCTTCCGGGGGAGAGGCGAGGACACGAGCAAGGAGCATCCTTGGTGGTAGCGCTTACGGCCCTTTTGGGTGCCATCCAAGACAAATTGTGATGGCTTTTGTTTCTGGCTGCCCTGATCCTTTACTTCTTTGTAGTTGACTGGGATCAGAGGGGGTTCTTTCCTAAGAAAGCCTCCAACAGCCTCCTGGCTGGGCTCCCCTAAATATGTATTCTACTAAATATAAAAAATTACTAATATATTTGAATAAATATATAAGAATTAACTTGTATTTATTTTTTTGAAATTAGTAAGTTATTTGTTATTATTTGTCCAGATATAGGCTTTAAGTTTTTAGCATGTTTAAAATCAAAATTCACCTGAATCTCTGTGCTGACAGTCTTGGCCTTGCAGAAGGCACACATGCAAAAAGCCGGCCCAAAGTGGCGGCATCGATGCGAACGCGAATCGCTTGTGCGAATCGCATTTATCAATGTGAAAAATGAGTTGTGAGGCGGCAATTATCATTAAAAGTAACATGACTGCCGTTAACGTCGATGTTGTCTCCAGCTAAAAAAAAAAAATAATAATAATAAATACAGGAAAAAACGAAACAAGTAAGGTCGATGATTCCCCGGAACGATGCAGAGTGTAGTAGATTGATCTAACGCTAATTAATGATTAAGGGCTCCCGTTGATCGGTAAGAATTATGCAAGGGGGCACCACGGGCACCCATAAACCCAAAACAAACAAAAATAATAATAACGTCCGTGAGGCGGAATGAGTTTGCGGTTCGTATGGTTCGTATATCGCAGCGGGAGGACGGCATAAGTAAAAAGATACTTGGCCCAAGACGAGTAGCACACGCCGGCAATTCGCAGGAAAGCCACGAGATACAAGATACAAGATACATCTTCCAGGTCCCTGATCCAGGATCATCTCTAATGCCGGCGCTCTCTCCAGTTACATTTTTCGATTTCTTTGGAAACAGAAACCGAATCAGAGTTATGATTGTTTTGTTGGGTTTTATGTAATTTTTCATGTGCACTCTTTACTGCTTTCTGCATCTCTTGGTTTTCCCCTCGACTCGCGCCGCTGAAGATGCAATTAATCTAAATCCAATTATAAGACAAAGCGGGTCAGGCTGGGGCCTGACCATTAACCGAAGTCGGAGTTCGATTTTTGTACTGAAATCAATACGTTTAGCAGCGTCTCTCTCTCTCTTTGGGTGAACTCGGGATCACTTCCTCTCGCCGGCCCCCGAGGGCATCGTCGTCGGATTCGGATTCGGATTCGGACGCAGCTCATATCGTATTACGAGTGGGGACCCTGGCTAAGGGGCGCTGGGTGAATCGTTTTGGAGCGGCTAACAAGATGCATGAAGTGTTTAAATTGGTGTTGAGCCATATTACCCCTTGACTGGCTTCCAGGGGGAGCTGAGATGGAAAAGGAAGGGAAAGACCAGGAAAGGGAAGAGTGCTGTGACTAGTTCTCTGGGGGAGGGGCTGGAGGAGATACTAGAGATACTTTTCCAGATACTTTATTATGCCGGAAAAACTGTGTGTGCAAAAAGGTTCTGGTGTATGCCTTTAAAAAGACTCTAAACAATAAATAATAATTACATGGTAAGTCTTTCACAATTTTCTCAAGTTACCCTCTCCTCTCTTAATGAAATCTTTTTAATCTCTCTCCTAGGAAACCAATAAAAATTCTGAATTCGAAGGGCATTTGTTCTCTTAAGAACTCCTTCGTTTCACTAGGGCAAAGGGTCAAGATCTATGCTCTAGTTTGAAGCCTATAATATTTTCTAAGGCGTCTTTTTAAGAGTTCATCGCTAAGCCACGGCACAGCTGTTGTCCCATCGAGGCTCCTCTAAGTAAGCCGATTGGAAGCCCGTACTTACTGTGCCCATTTTGCCCCCTTAAGTAAAGTTCAGAGGATCGGACCACACAGTCTCGAGGTCGAGGCATCCAATGGGGTAGCCCTGGACGCACTCCAGCGATAAGTATCTCTAAGTCAGGGCGATTTATGGCGACTTGATTCGGTTGAAGAAAAAATCGGATACCAATCCAGGATCCCGCATGATTTTTCCCCTTCGGTGGTGGGTGACGTGATCGGTCGGCCGGCCCAAAAAGGATTAAAGGACAATGGCGTTAAATATGAAAAATTGATCGACTTGCAAGGATAAAGTCGCATTGAAATTTATGACTTGTTTAACGCAGGGAATGCACTCTATAACATCTTATTTATTCCCTCTCTTTGTGACTAGGCACATTTTCCTCCACGATCCCGATCCTGTCCCGATCCTGCGGTCGTTAATAGCCCTTGGTATTTGTTACTTTTTTTATTATTATTTCATTTCCATTTGCTTTATCTCCGAGCATCTACCCAGGGGTTGGGGTTCAAAAGGTACGCAGGACGCAGGACTCTGTGTAGTTTTAATAATTTCATATTTCATGTCCCTTGCTGTTGTGTCTGTGTGTGTGTGTGTGTGTTTTTTTTTTTTTGTGTTTGGTCATTGCAGTTTGTGGAAATTTACACCGTCCACGTATCGCTAGCCAGGAATCTCTCCAAAGGCTATGGATATCCATGGCTTTGTTGTCGATCGGCGGGATCGAGTCCAAAGTGCTGGAACGTGTCGCTGTCTTTAATTGCCATTTATGCGGTCTAATGATCGACGTTCATAAAGTAGCCACATTAGCGATGGTGGAATTTTCGATATCTTAGAAATATTTACTTTATTTTTAATTATTAAAGAGTCTTCATTTTGATAAAAAACTAAAGAATAAATGGGTCAGGAAAATAGGTCTTGTTTTAATTAAGATCTCTCATAAATTTGGAGAAGCTCCACTTTCCTTCGTTCATCATTCATCTGTGGGCCACTTAATTGGTTTCGGCCAAAGAGGATGGTTTCCAGTTCCAGCTCCATCCGTGAATCCATGGGCTCGAGCTATTTGCGTGCTCGCCGGCTATTTAAATGCCATCGCCGATCGGCGATCTCCTTCGATGGACACGCGTGGCTGTCATGCGATCCCGGGCCCAATTAGCCCTTCGCCAAATAATAAGAGAAGGCAGAAAATTTGTGGCAAAGTGTTGATAACTTCATTTCAGGCGAACGGCTAGTTTAAAGGCTGAGAGGGGAAAAATCATGGGGACTGGACTGAGTGGACCCCACAGGAAATGCGCTAAACACATTTTAATTATACACAATAGAGCTGATTAAAATGCAATTTGCAAAGCGGCATGGGGGGATATCAATTGTGGCAGCTTGGACCCATGGATCCCGGCTCTTCCGGAGCAGGAGCAGCTGGACCCGACTGGACCTGGGTAAATAAAGTCATTAAAATGGGATCAAAATTATGGTGCAATTACGTTTTTGGGTGGCCAGCGAATTGAGGCGATTTCAATTACCTTTTGATCATGGCCATTAGCCGGGAATAAAAGGAGAGCCTGGCGAATTACGGTTCGAACAATAAAAAAAATCTCCTTTAATTTTTATTTTCAATTTCTGGCCCTTTCTCCCTGGGAAATCTGAGCCTTGGGCACATGCCAAAAGATTTCATTGTTGCTGCTCCTTGGAAGATTAGCCACGGCCTTGGCACTTTCAAATAGAAGACGATACAGTAGCACACACCTCATGGCTCATGGCTCATGGCTACTGTGCAACGAATCCGAATCCGAGTCCGAGAAGGTGTCCTAGCAGCTGCCCAGCGCACAGATGTCCTTTGCGTTCTGACCTTGCGACCAGAACTAAATTGATGGCCCTGGATTTCACGGCCAGTCCAAATATTGACATCGAAGTCGAGGCAAATGTGAAATTAATTTAACTACAGTTGAGCTGGCACATCAGTTGCGCCCAGTGGGAGATATTTCCTCCGTCGAATCTCGTAGTTAACTCCTCTTTCCATCCGCAAAAAAAAAAAAATAAGGAAAAAAGGGAAGAAACAGCTTGAACCTCCAAGTACAGCTTTTATGAATGAAAACTTCGCACGCTTAAGGCGGCTGCAGAGACTGGATCTCGGGGATCGAGACCAGGATCGGGGCAAGGAGGCGGCTGTCTCAGCTCAAACTGAGGCTGCTCGCGCACCTGATAATTGACAAAACCTGCCAGTTTTGTGCGTCTCGTTTTTCGGGGACCTTTGGAACGGGAAGTGGGCAAGGCAGCAAAAAAAAAAAAATAATAATAAAAAATAAAGAAGGAAGTAGTGAAACGAATGGGTATTGCTCTCAAATTAAAAGAAATATGCTAAAATATTTTATATTTTTCAGCTTAAATTATATTGCATGTATAAATGTTTGAAATGCAAATAGAAACATTATTATATTAAGAATGAACTATTTAATCTGCTTCAATAAATTATAATCATTAAAGATGCTCTCTCTTTGGGCTTTAAACCCAACAATGCCTAACTCAATAAAACCAATATTTTATACTTATTTTTCCAAGCTAAGCAAGCAGCCGGGCAGACCTCTCTTTAGAGTATATTCCTGAAAAAAAGTACCAGCATCCATCCGGAGAGTTTCTTGGCTTAAGCGCCTGCATTTCATTTGTGCAAATGATTCAATATTGAGGTTTAGACATTGCGGTCAACAAAAAAGAACTAGTGGAAAAAATCTAGAAAAAAAAAGAGGATTGAACATGAAAGTAAGGTAACACGCCAAAGTTTGTATACGCTTCATATAATATATAATATTATATTTAAAAAAAAATGATCACCTAAATTCTAGAAAATATGTTTGTATAAAAAGGGGTTTCGGTTTCGGGGAACTGGCATACTTTTGTTTATCTATGCATCTATACACCTAGGTATCCATGTATCTTAATATTGGTTGCGGCGTTGTGTGCAGAGGAGTGAAGGATCTGGACACCGAGAAGGATCAAAGGATTGCCTGGCATGGCTGTCAAAACAAATATGCGTAAATATGCAGCGACATCAAGTGGAATAATTGTGTTTGGTCATGGCGCAATCCTTTCATTGTTCCTTTATTCCTTTCCCTAAAACTCTCCTCCGATAATGATAAACTCTTGAACCCGGCTTTGGCTTTGGCTTATGTGGAGATGCCGCATCCTGCGCCAACGGGTAATTACAGATCATGATTTATGGCCAGCTGACCCGGCCCCACCAAAAAGTAAAAAGTAAAAACCACAACACACACTCACACTCACACACACACACAACACGCAAAACAAAAGGCCAAAGTTAAAGCCACTGCCACAACCATCGATCGATCAGTTCAGCTCTGTCCGCCCATTTTGGCCCCTTTGGGGCAACTGCATCTCTGCTGCAGATGCGTCTCCTCTGCTCTTTATTCGTTTGTTGTTGTGAATTTTGTTTTCTTTATTTTATGCAAATAAAAGGAGCAGAGCCATCCTGCAGGAGGAGCGATGTGTGTTTGACAAAAGTCGGGAATTGTGCGCGGCAACGCCACCGCAGAGATTGATGGAGCCAAAGGCCTGCAGACTTCAAAACTATTTGCCGCTTTCTACACAGAAAGAAAAAGGGCTAAAAGGGCAGTCAATTTAGTTATAAAAAAAAGTATTGCTTTGAGCATTGCAATTACATAACTCAATCAATTTGTAAGTCCCAAGCGGCTTCAGGCGGCCCTATTATTCATATTCGACTTTCAGAAATATTACTTAATTATTAATTTTCGGACTCCTATAAAAAATATTCTGTACAGAAATAATTTATTTTCGACTTTTTCAGGAATATTTCGAAGCAAAAAAAAACTCATTTCACGCTTATCCATGAATATTTCATAGATAAATTCGTTTCGGGATTGCATACATACATATACATTTCAGGCCGAGCCAAAGTTAGCTCTTAATTTTGAACTATTTATAAGCTGTTGATAAATAAATAAATAAATACATTTCAGACCCTTCCAAGGATATTAGGCATTCAATATATAAATTATAGTTTTTTCACTTACCGATTTTCTCATTTGCGTTTTTTTGTTCTTTATATTCATCTTTATCGTGTTGAATCGGAAATTTAATAAGTTAATTAATTTTATTTGATTTATAAGGGTCTTTTAGTCTCTTTCCTTCCTTTATTTTTGT
>JAEIII010003444.1:0-18467 GCA_018905755.1 Drosophila ohnishii | reverse complement strand
TGTTAAAGCTTGAAATAAATTTTATTTATGTGTTTTTAATGGCTAATTCAATGAGTAATTTCAAAGGTTTTAAGTAAGCTATCAATAAAGGGTTTAATTAAACCAAAAAATATCAAAACTGCATACATTTTCTGTTAAGATACCCTTTCATATATTAAATAAAATAAAATTAATTTCTAATCTCGTAAAACCTCACTTCCAAAGTAATTCCCAACTAGATTACATCAAAAATTACTAATTAGTGGCTCAGCCACAACAATTGCCACCTAGAAAAGCGATGATCTCCCTGTTCCATGGGGAAAATCTTCACACAACAACTTTTTTACGACTGGCGAGATGGACAGTTTTGTGACTTTATGTCTATAAATTCAATGAACTCCCAGCCAGAACAATTTGTGATGTCAATTCCTGATGTTTACACACGCACACCCCCAGACACCCGGGCCAGGCAACTGTTCAACTTTCACATTTTACGAGTTTTATATGGGCGATGATGATATTTTCACTTGAGAATTTTACGAGCAACAAATTGCGCTACAAATTACACGATAAATAGAAAATTATGACGGGGAAAACGTGGACGGAAGACAATGCGGCAGTGGCAGCGTCGAGCCCTCCTTAACCCTCGAGCAACCGTCGTAAAAATGACTCCCCTGGTTCCCTAAATGTTCCTGTCATTTCAGCAATCTTTCTTCTCTAGTCTCCCCCCCCTTCAGACTCCCTGGTTTACAAGCTGTTGAAACAAAGTTTTGTCCGGTGTAAATTCAATTGTTGCTTCCCAGTTTTATTGATATTTTATTTTAGGGTTAGTTTTCGGTTCGAGTTTCCTCACTCGGAAAGTCGTAAAGTTGCCAAATCGTTGAAACAATTGCCAAGTTTTTACGAGCGGAACAACGAGATTTTAACCTTTTTGGAAGGACACTCAAAGAAGTCGAGGTATACACTGGGAAAAGAGGGTATTTAAGTTGGGTATAAGAATAATTTTTGTTATTGGAACACAAGTAATATAATTTCAACAAGTTTTTTTGGATAAATAAATGTTTTAAATAAAAAATCATTTACTTTTTTCGTCTTTGGATGATATATTAAGATTGTTTCTTATGTAGGGTCACACTAAACCAATATAATTGGCTTGGCCACACTGCTTTTAGCGAATTGATAAATTAAATGATAGAGTTACTGATTAATTTTAAGATCTTATTACCATAATTTGTATATTTTAACTTCCAAAAAACATTTTAAAATCATTTACACAAGTTCTGAAATATTTTTCTCTCTGCAGGAGATGTTTAATTTATGGAGTGTTGGCCTTGTGCTCTTCAAGGACCTTCGGGCCATCATAGCTATGAAAGGTTGTGTGTGTTGAATAGCTGGCAATGGGTTAAGTACATATATACCTAAAGAAGTCGTATATTTTCAGTTAATTGGGCATTTCACACCTCGCCTGCAACCTGCAACCTGCAACCAGGCAACGTGCAACATGCCGCATTAACGAACCTGTCAAAAGTGACAAGTATTCCGCTTAAAGTTGAGCAACTTATCGGCCATTTCATAAAGCACGGGGTTATCTATGGCCTTAGTGTCTGGCTGGCTTTGTACATCCGAACCGAACTGCATCCTTGGCCACGTGGTCAGGCATTGACAACTCCCCGAAAATGTTCACCTAATTGATGGGCTTCCCTCTCCTCCTCCGCCTCGGACAGGTATTTTGTAATTAAGCCACTTGAGCCCTCTACAGATTGAGTACAGTGGGACAAATGGGCGGGCGGACGGTGGGACAGATAGGCATGTCAAGTTTCGAATTGAAATATATTGCAGGTGGTAAAGGCAAGCAAACACAAAAACAAAGTAAAAACGCGGGACAAACATTCTATCGCAAAAGGTAAATGCTTTTTTTGACACTGCCTAATGCGACTTAATGTTGCTGTTACGCATTCTTGGGGAAAGACAGTGCGTTTCGGTAATATAAGGTACAAATTTTGAAACATTTTGACTAAGAAAGTAATTTTAGAAATTGTAGAATTTGGATATTCAATTTATAAATTTAATATTATTTTTATAGTTAATATTTTGAGAAAATTATAATGATGCCTGTGAGGAAGAGATGGCTTCCTTCTAAAACAGTTGCAGTTTTTCTTTAAATTTTATTAATTTCAATAAAATATAATTCTCCCAAAAACTCGCCTTATATTTTCTCCCCCCACTGTACTTTATTTTATCTTTCTTTTTTTTTTTGCTATATCTCCAAAAATAATCATGGGAAATACCTTTCAATGGAGAATTGGAATGGAACATGCAGGTCGCTCTATGAAATCCACTCAATCATTCGACTTCACTTCATGGAAAAAAAAAATGAAAATAAAAAGAATGAAAACGTTTTAACTGATCGCTCAATCACTGATATACATGTGTCTCTTTGCAGGCAGATATCTATATACAAATATATATATAAATAAATATATATACAGATACCCTGAACGATCGGTGGGTGGCAAGACGCAGCCTGAATTGAATTCATTGTTGAGCAGCGATTTGGTTAAGTCACCCGCGTGATTGTTTGCTTTTTGGCCTGATAACGCACAACCCCTTAGCCCCTCTTGCCCCATCCTTGGGCTCACCTGAGTTCAAAGGCCAATCAACAGGTGACGAGGCAAGGCCTGAGGCTAATTTTGATTTCTTGGCTTCTGTGGGAAGATTTTTTTGGGGTGGGAATAACATTAATTTTTATATTGATAACCTTTTACTTGAATTTTTATTGGCATGCAAAATTTGATGACTGATTTAATGGGTTTTTTTTTTTTTAATTGCTGATTAATAAAGTTAGGTAAAAGTCGAGTTAGAAATACCCTAGCTTAAAAGGTAAACTCTTTTTTTTTTGATAAGTAATATTCCTTAAATTTATTTTCCTATTCTTAAATCTTTAAAAAATACCTGAGCACGCTTATATTCGATCTCCCCATTATAAAAGCCTTATAGACAATTCCCAATCTAAATGTCCAGCTAAAACTACTGTTAAAACTAACCAGGCTCAAAAGAAATCCCATAAAAATAAAAATATAAAAAAACATCCAACTTATCCTGCGTTTTTTTTGCAAAAAGCGGAGGCCGAGCGATCCCATTTTTACGATCGTTGGTGGGATCGTAAACCGTCTGGGGTGACCGCTTGTGGAACGTTTAATTTGATGCTGAAATACTGATACTGATAGTCCCGACCCAAAAGCCACTTAAATTGCATATAAAAGTGGCTTTTATGATAGGCCTTCTATTAGCGAAATAAACTATTACGTGTTAAATCGCACGATCCTGGTGCCTGGCCACAAAATGATCGTTAAATTTCGGTTTTTTTTTATAGGTATAGTTTCCCTTTTTTAAAGGTGAGTTAAAAAAAATAAAAAGAATAAATCAAAGGATTCATAGGGAGCTATAGAAGGGGAAATCGGTGGGTTTAAGATATCTAAAACCAAGGAAAAAATCGTGTAAAAAATGTTTAAGAAATGCAAGAAGTTGTATTTGTTTTTTATTTATATTTATTTTGTAAATTCCTGATTATATTAGTTTAAATATTAAGGTATAAAATGAGGAAATTGTATATAATTTTCTTAAATTTCTTTCAATACCTCGCTATCTCCTTTATTTCAGGTCCTGCAAGGTGTCCTCTTACAACCATGTGCAGCCAAGTATAGAAGTCAGCCAGGGGAATAAAACCTAACCGAAGTGCTCTAAAATACTTCCCGGCATTCTCTATCCATATCTATATTGAAAACGAGGTGCTGAGGTCCCAAGATTCCGAAAGCAAAAGTGAGTTTTTCGGGGTAAATGAAATTAACAACGCATCCTTTGCGCATCGCTGATTGTTTTGTTTCAATTTCTGGTTGCGCCCCTCACCGATCCAGAAACCGAAAAATATATATACACAGAGGGAGAGCGAAAGAGAGCGAACTAAAGGACCTTTAACCTTAGGTTCCTTGAAGCAACGTTTTTCTGGGGAAATACTACAGCCTAGAGAAGTCCGTCTCTACCTGGTCTCGTGAGACCCCGCCGCGCCGGTGGTTGTTTCTTCTGCCTACTTTGACGACAAGAAGTCAAACTCTCGATTTACGACCATTTTGTTTGAGTAATTTCGTCCTTAGTCCTGCTTCCCTCCCTCCTTGCCACATGCTCGGCAGTTGTGTAAATTGTACAGTTTTTACTTTCAGCTGTCGATCTTTGCCGGGAGTGTATAACAAGATTCGATTCCCAACCGAGTGGAGTGACTCAATCCCACAGCTCATCATAATAATGCCAACTCAATTTTTTCTCCCTTTAGTTTTCTGGATTTTAATGGTTGCCTTTTACGAGTTGACGATGATGTAAATATTTAATGCTCACCGCCAGCGATCGTAACCATATTTCATTGGCTCATTTTCCCAATCAAATAGTTAAATAAAAACACAAAAAATAAAGTAAAGGAAATCAAAGCCAAGGAAATGTTCACAATTCAATTAAATGATCGTAAAAGTTCCCTCTGAATGGCGGAAAATAAAAGTGGAAACAGAGTTGTTAGTCCCCCCCAAAAAAAAGAAGTTTTATTGTCGTAAAATTTCCTCAAATTGTTGTTAGAACATAAAAATCACCTAAAAGTTGGTAATAAAATCAATCGAAACATAACTGGAATGGGGACTGGCTATTGAAAGTTCTCCTCCCGCATGTTTTTTTTTGTTGTTATTGGGGGAAACCCCTCGTAAAAATAAAAACCAAAAACGATAGGAATGTCAAGGTGATAATAACTTAATTTCAGGAAGAACCAAGGTATTACTGGTCTGTGGAAAACTACCAGAGAAACTTGATAAAATATGTAAATATTTTGTTATAATTTTTGCACAATCACTTTTTAGGCTAAATATGTTAGGAACTTGAGTAAATATTTTTGTCTTTTAGCCACTGTTCCTTGGTTTTTCTGACATATTTGCATTCAGCTTGAAAGAGTCAACAGTTTACCTCTGAGAGGTTTACCTTTTGAAAGGTAAGTAATTTATGACTTTAAAAAAATATACAAAATATTATTAAGGCTGTTACTTATAATTAACTTTATTAAATGAATCTAAAACATTTCCTGTATTTTTGAAACCTCTTTCAATTACCATTTTAACTAAGCTCAAAAATGTAACCCAGAAACTCCAAAACCAAAGCCCCAAAAAGCACCAAAGAGCTATGAAAATTGAAAATAACGTGGCATGCAACAGTTGTACACACACTACGTGGGCCAAAATCAACATCAAAATCAAATTCATTGCATTGCCAATGGTTCATGACCGGGCCTAGACACACACACAGCACACAACACACAACACACACACAGAGTGGCCTCCTAAGTGCGGCGAGAACGCGAAAAACCGTTAAGCATCAATTTTGACGCATCATAAAACTGCAATGAAGTGATAAGTGCCGCTGCTGCAACAGGAAAATACAGTTGATAGATATTCGCAGAGAGAGGAAGAGAGACAGAGCCAGAGGAAAAACCAGAATCTGCAAATGGATATTGACGAACTTCCCCAAAAACTGAACTGAATTGGGGAGCAGGCAACCCGCATCTGAGCGATAACAATGCAAATGCAATGGCACCCACTCTTTCGCTGTGTGAAACGTATACCAGTTGAGTGAGTGGAGCTAAAGCACTGAGAGAAATAAGTTATAAAATATGAGGTTTATCTAAAAAATGTTTAATTTTATTTTTACAAATTAAAACTGGTATACAAAATAGTCTACAATTTACAGCAGATAAAACAGGCGCTGGAGACTTCAGTTTTTTTAAAACTTATTTTATTTTAATTTTATTAAAATCATAATGATAGTTTAATATATTTTTTTAAGACAAAATATAGATTTTATTTAAGTATTTCACTAAAATTCCCAACTGGTTCTAGGCATCACCTGAAGGTAAACATAAAATCTGAAGAAATAAAATCCTGAGGACAGAGAAAGTATTTATCAAAAAAATTATCTTAATTACACTCTTAAAAACTATTTTCTTTTAAACAATATACATTAATATCTTGGATTTGATTTACTTTATTTTTAAGTAGCCTTTTTTTCTCAGTGCATGTCAGACAGCAATCAAACAAAACCCATACTTTTATGAACACCGCGGGAAGTTGACAGCTTGCATCATTGTCGTGATATGCGAAAAACTGTGAAACTTCTCCCCCTTCTAGCCACGCCCTCCTGCCGCCCCACTGTTTTGTTACCACCCCCCTCCTCACCCCTCTATATGCATTTCCCGTGTTGGCCAATTTTATAGCCTCGCGTGCGCAATTATGTTTATGGATATTGGTAAGGTTTAACTGGCACAACAACAACAAGAAATAATAATAACAATCAAGGGAAATAACCATAAGTTTTGTTGGCTCTTTTGCAAAATAACCATATTTTGACGATGGATTTTTAAAGCCAAGAAGTTTTAATTCAAGTTTTATAAAGTTTAAAATATAAACAATATTTTTCAATGCTATTTTCTTGCCTGAATTTTGTATATATTTTTTAAATATTTTTCATTATTATATCCCAAGAAATACAAGCTTATAGAAGATATATATCCTTCCTTTTTTAAGCCCTTCCCCTTCCCCCTCTTGATTGGCCAATCCTTCTCCCAAAATCAATTGAATCTTGGTGTTGCCAATCTCATCGACTAATTGACTTATAGCCCACAGACGGCCGACTCTTAATCAGAGACAGAAATCCAACAATCCGGCTAACACACACACAGAGACTCTCATGGCATCACACTTTTGGATGTACATAAATTATCTTTGGCACACACCTGTCAGGTGTCTGCCCCGGCGGAGGGAAGCAAGGCAACACCTAAAACGAGGCTCGTTAATTGTCGGAGGAGAGGCCCAGGCGAGACCAACTGGTTGCCGCATCGTAAATCATTGGGGAATCCATCAAAATGCGATCATTGTATCGAGATTGCAGCTAAGCCCCCCACAACATAATTTCAATATTTTTGCACTCGAAATGGAGGGGAGGTGGTGGGCCGACCGAACCAATTGACAACTTAATCCTGCGACATGTCAGTGGAGGCTCAAATGAGATTTACGCGGCTCGCAAGTCGGTTAGCCTGGCCCATTTGTGTTGACTCAATGAAATGTTGTACCGATTTTTCAACATGTCGTCGTCGTCGTCGTCGTCCATGCTGCTCGTTCGTTCGTTCGTTCGCCTTGATTGACAAAGTACAGAGGTGTAATTATTTTTCATAAAAAACTGTTGCATGTCGCTCCAAAAAAAAGAACAGAGTTGAGTTCTCTCTCGCTCAGAGTTGTAAGTTTTCAATCAATTTGCACTCCCCGGGGCCCTGGCTTGGCCCCTGCAATTATGTCAGCGATCCAAAGGCATAAATTACGAGACCAAGAGCGATCATGCCCGGAGCTAAAGAGATCTATCGGAGCGCCAAAGATCTTTCGGACATCAACATCGCGATCAGCGGTGTCGCCATACCCGGGGAAACTATCTAGAAAAACAAATGCAAATGCTGCACTCGAAAAAATAAGGGGAAAAACAAGAAAGGAAACTAACTTGGGGAAGCTGAAATTTGTGTAAGCTTACAGTTGCCATGGGATCATCACTGAATCCAAAATCGATTATTACTAAGCCCAAAAATCATTCATTTAAGTACGAAAAACTCTTCTGTGATTAGTTTTTAAATGTTTAAAAAAATCTGCATACTAAATTTAATATATAGAAGTTTTGGGAAAGCTTTAAAAATGTCATATAATTGGGATATAAAATTTTATGTAAGAAGTATTTATCAAAATTTTAAAGACTGATAGAAAACCTTTCTCCATATTTATTTTAAAATATAAACCTTCTAGACTCTTTTTAAATATTAAAATATTATTATAAAATACTTAATTTATCTACGTTTTTCCTGGTGTTTTCCATCTACAGCTGCCTGCCTTGGGCCCAGTCGCACTCCCCTTTTGGAGGAGACTCATTCCCCACAGATCGTCGTCGGGCCATAAATCTTGAGGCGGCGGCGCGTTACTCATGCGCAGTGTCTCCTCCATAAGAGACTCCCAGGCCCAGACCCAAGACTCCCAGACTCTGCTTTGGTCTAGGGAAATGTTTTATAATCGCATTGCGACTAATTATCGTATCGGAGGAATTATTATGGTGCGATCATGAAGGCGATTTGCAAATTGCGTGCCAGCGATTCAGACGCAAAGTGATTAGATTTGATTCAGGGGCATGCCGATGGCTTGGGTATTTTGAATTACCCTGCTTAGATTTATATTTTTTTTTAATTTTATTTAAGTATTTATTTAAGATATTTAAATCAATTTACCAGCACTTGTAATAAGTTAAAAGTGTTATCTAAGCTTTCAGCTTTCTTATGTTAAATGTCATTTAAATTACCTCAAGAATATACAAATTACAGAATAAAAAGGGAATACCTTGACTTAAAATATATATTTAAATATTTATAAATTTACTTTAACTTGATGCTATGTACTTTCATTAATGATTTTTATTCAGCTGATTAGTCAAAGATCATTATTCAGTTCCTCAATCTTAAACCCCAAAATAACCATCAAAATACCCACCAAAAACATTCCCAGATTATTCCATAAAATATTAATTAACTGCAAACTAATATGCCCAACAGTTTATGGAGCTGCCATGGATGTATATGGCGCATATCGTCAATGATCGTGTTTTACTGCACTCTTCTCGCATTTACTATTTGATTAACCAGCGGCCCCAGCGGCCAAGAGGCTACCCTGCTCCTCCTCCTCCTGGGCTGCTGTTTGAGGAAAATAAAAACCCAAAAACTAAAAAAACCGAAGCGAAGCAAAGCCTGGTCTTGGTGATTTGGCTTAGTTGTCTTGAGGCATTTTATTTGGCGCCATAAATCTATCAGCGCGCGCCGGCTAACTCGAACTCGGAACTCGAACGCGTGCGCATGCGCAAACACTGGACCTCACGGAGGAGCCAGATGCTGATAGGCCCCCGAAGATTTACGGCCAGTGCTCCGGTGAGGGCTCTGAGCTGCTGCGGCTAGGAGAGATCATTTTAAGTTTATGATACGAAATCAGATTGCTTTATTGTATGCGAAATGCGATCGACCCAATTGGATTGCAGTTCAGCTGAGCTCAGCCCCTCCTCGGCACGAAATTCATTTATATTTATGATTTGTGAATTGGTTTTTATGATGATGTTGTTACACTCGTCGTATGTTACATTTTTACAGCCTCAAACAGTCCGAAAAGTGTGAATTTGCCACTTCATTTGAGAGCTTGTAAAGGCATAAATAATATGGTTTTTGGGGGCTGATTTAGGCGCAGTTTTTATGGCCATGTGAATGGGAACAAACGAAAGTCAAATGTCAGGATCGAAAAATATATATAAAAACAAAAACATGCACACTTTTTAGATGAGGAAGGTATGGCTGAGTGGCTGAGCAGAAAAAAACAACAAAGAAACAAACAAACAAAATATATTAATGACTTATCAAGGATAATTTGACATTGGGCCATAAATCAAATCGCGTAGCTCGCTCGTTGGCCCAAAACAGGGCGAGCTGCTTGGTTGGATCACCCCTCTGCCCGGCCTTATCCCTTCTTGCCACGTTTTTGGCTACACGGTAAATAAATTAATTAAAGAGACACTTTGCTTATGAAGAAGGTGGGTTTTGAAGAGAATGCTATATTTATAGGATACGGAAATTAATTAAAAATATAATATATAAAAATAAATAATGTAAACTTCCACAAAATTGTATTCTAAATCCTTTCATTCATATATTTCTCTTGTAAATGTGCTTTATTATTTCTTTCAGTGCATTTTGTCACAGCACTGAAACCACCCAGAGCCATTGGAATGCACCTCCGAACACACACGCCAAATGGCAAATGTGAAATGTGATGCTGATGCTTAATTTCTGCCCCGAAAGGAGTTGGAGGTGGACATTGCCGCCGCCAGAGGAGTCAGGGGAGCCGGAGGAATGGCGGGAATATAGCCTGTGGTGGGCCAAATTGGATGCCCAGCTGTGTGGCTACAGACTGTGCCATAACTTAACACCTTCGCCGTTGTCTTCGCTGGAGTCGGAGGGTTGACGGAGAGAGAGAGAGGAGAGATCAGGGGAGAGGTGTCGGTGGAGTGGTCATGGCCAATGTATTTGCATTTGCTGGACAAGAATGGGTTAAAAAAATATACACCAACAAACAGGGTGACTTAAAGTAATGTTAATTAGGAAATAAAAATAATAAAACATACTTTAAAAGTGCTTTATTAAATAATGAAAGATAATCACTAATCACAACCTGCCTTAAAGCCTGTCTATCTCTCGTTTATCTATGGTTTCCTCATAGAAGGACCTGCCATCATTAGTTTATCCATTAGTTTCCCATACGAACAACTCATTTGAAGTTCAATTTGCCTGGTCTATGGACTCCTTGGAGTTACATTATGACATCAGCTGGTAATTGTGATTAATGCTTCTCCTGGGCCCTGAGACACCCGCTCCGAAATGGCCAAAACATCTGCGGTCCAACACAAACCCCGAAAGCCTCATGCGAGTCTTAGGTTTATTGTGTTTTTTTTTTGCTATTTTTTTCTTGCTTTTTTCTGTTTGTTTTTTTGTTGTTGTTATTGCTGGATCATACATAAAATATGATTGCGTTTTCATTTGCATCCATGTTTGTAGCAGATTGAGTTTCCTTTGAGGCGCGCGAGCTTGTGAGTTTATGAGCTTGTCAATTGCCGGAGTTCCCCAAGAGTTTCCTATTTATTTATTTGCATATCATGGCCAGAAGTATAATAACAATGGCCAAGAGAGAGGGGAAGTGCCATTCAGATCAAAGTAGAACCGAATCGAAACGAATCGAATTGAAACGAGGTGCAGGCCTCCACCTTCGACTTCACCTGGGACTCACCTTCGGCGTTTCGTTGTAATTAAGAACATGTTAGTTGTAAAGAGGAGGTTGTCGCTGCTGCTGCCGTGGGGCCCGCACCTTATATGGCCGTCGATGTTGTCCTTATGATTTGCTACACTCCAAGAAATTGCTAGAGACAATCTTTAAAAATTTACACTTGGTAAAGGAAGCTTTTTCCTTTACTTTAATTTTTAAACTTTAATTTCTTGTAGCATTTTCTTAGTACTTCAATGACTCCTTATTAGCAATTTCAAGTTTCTTCTCTCAGTGTATTTCGCCCCCGAAACTCCTTCTGAATAACCCGACTCGTGTCTCGTTGCATTTGCAAATTTGTGGCGGCTGTGTGAAGTCAAGAGGGCGAGCCAAAGTCAATTGCATTCTTAACCCTTTTGAGCCTGATCAGCCTGGCAGACAACAACAGCAACAGCAACAACAACAAATAACAGTACAACTCTAATTAAAAATTAACACACTTCCAAGAGCGGGGGGGGGGTGTTACCACAAACATTCGTTTAATCAGACAAAAATCAAGTCTATTATGGCCAGGCCTTTTGGCCAAAGTCAGCAGATTGGCTGTATCTGCATGAAAAACGTATAAACAGCGTCTCATTTGAAGTCATCATTAAAAACGACGACGATGAGGACGAGGACGCGATCTGTGGTTGCCTGGAGCCTCCTCCTCCTCCTTCTCCTCCTTCTCCGATCCGAGCAATCCTCTCTTGGAGGCGCACACTTGAGGCCATGTAATCAACGTTTGCTTACTTCATTTAGCGCGCGGCGAAAAGAAAAGCGAAACATGCATACAATCAGCGTGGCTTGCAAACCCTGGCCAACGGGGACCAACAACGGTCCCCACCGAGAGATCTGAAAACTGAAAACTGGCACTGGACATTGCGGACATGGGACTCGGGACATGGGACAAGGAACGGGGAATGCCGAATGAAGCTGCTTAAGCTGTACTTTAACTTGAAGGAGAACTGCACGGTGAGAAAATACAATTAATTTTGACTTAAAATTATATAAAATTTAATTTAAATTAAATTATTAATAATGTAGGGAATGTCAGGTTGTTTTAAAGAGATGCCCTGGAGTTAGCTAGACAAGAGTGTGGCCTACTTTTTGGCGCTGCCTTAGAGGAATTATTTTGGAAAGGAAGAAATATATATTTTTTTTAACCTTTGACTTAACCAATTAAGCTAAAATTTCGTGGGTAGATGAGTTAAAATATGTAGAAATTATATAAAATAAAAAGCCTTAAATAAAATATATTTTAATAATTTTTAAGACCATTTAAGCAACATGTCTTTCTTATTAAAATGTAATATATTTTGTAATTAATTATAATAATTATTCTTATTTTTAACAGTGCTTGGAAACTCTCTCAGAATATCTGTGGTTGTAGCCTCTGCGCCTTTTGCTTGTTGGCAATGATGTATTTTTGATTTCGTATCTTATATTACCAACAACACAAGAGAGACCCCAGCAAATGCCAAGTGTGAGGCTCGAGCTGCAAAATCCACAGAATAAAGCCGGGCACCACGAGACCAAATCCAACTTGAGAAAAGTTGATTTCAGAATTTTTATTTTTGATTGTGATGATTGTGCATTGAAATTTGATACATTTCGGTCTGGTCGGGGTGGAGGAGAATGGGGGTCTGGCAATGGGATGTTTGCCAGTTGCATGCAAAAATGTTGGCTAGTCGACAAGGCATTGGCATGGCCAGAAACTACTAACAACATTAATAAGATTGGCATCTGCTGCTCGCAGTTCAAATGTAATTTCTCATCAACCAAAGTGGGCTGACTCGTTGCAGACTCTGAAAACGGGGTGTGGTCACCACCTCTCCTCTCTCCTCTGGATGTTTCTTGGCTCGTTCGATTGCATTCTGACCATAAAGATAACTTTTTCGTGTTATCCCCGGCCAAGTGGGCGCGGGGTGGGTGCGGTTCTTGTGGTAGCTGGTTAGGCTTGTTAGTTGCAATTGATAAGCCAAAAGATTGCAAGAAACGAGAAGATGTCAAAGGAGCAGAGGATTGGGTGTTTAAGTTGAAGAGAAAGTAAACTCTCTTCATTCCAAGAATATTTTATTGTAATATTTTATTAAAAAATCAAGACTTATTTTACTTAAACTTAATGTAATTATTGACTAGCCAAACTATCATTTATCAATAAATAAAAACCAAACATTTTGTTATCAAATTTAATACTCAGACTAGCAGCTGCTTAATTTGATAAGAAACTAGCGGTTTAATTTCTCAAAAGCGCTTGAAAAAACACTTAAAATTAAATAGCATTAAAAAAATACCTCGTGCTTAAACATTTGCTTACATTTTAAGCGCATTTGCAAAAGTTTACGACTAATTTATTAGCTTAATGGTAGCCTTGGGTAAACAAGAATATTACATTTTTATTACAGAAATTAATCAAGACCAGTCGGACCAAGTTTGTTGATTTTGTGACTTTGTAACCGATTAAGTCTGATTAAGCTATAAAAAAACAAGTAACTGAGCAGGTAATTTCCAAGTTATTTAAAAATTCCATACTTAGAAGTTAAGGAGATCGTTTTTATGGATTCAAAATATTTTCCTCAATGAAAAAGATCTATAAGACCCTCTCGAATTACTTTTATTTCTTGGATGTCAGCACCAAAGAAGCTCCAACAAAGCCATAAATCTTGACCTGAAGAAATGCAATCTCTGAGGGGCACTGAAAATCGAAATCTTTCCGAAAATGTCGTCTATCTTTAAGAAGGTATCAAGGGTATAGAAAATGTCTAAGCCCTCAGCTGCTTATGCTAATGCCTCCCCCCGACAAAGGAAAAAACACGTGTAGAAAACCATGCGATATGGGTTATATGGATGGGCGGAATGGAGACAATGCTTTTGAACAATATTTTCAACACAATATGAAAGAGGAAAATAAATCAAATTGATTAAATTCGAACAGCGAACAATCTGAGCCTCGAAGGGCGAACAAAAAGCCAAAAGCCAAGTCACAGAGAGAACGAACCCCGAGGCCTCATTTAAATAATAAACCACTAAAATCGTAGAGAAGACAACGACGACGACGAATTTAAATAAAAAACCGTTCACAGCCTCCGCGAACAAAAACCGAAAAGTAAACCATTAAAAATTACTACTAATGTGCACCTTACACAAAAACACCGAAAGAAAGAAAGAAAGATCCCATTTGGGGATCGGGGTAGACAAAGGCCACAAAAGTCACGAATCTGGGAATCTCTGGCTAATGCCCACAGAGTATCGGAATCGGGGGTATCGGTTCGACCCACTGCGGCGACACTGGTGGATTCCAAAACAAACGACCGGCGATTCATCTTCGGGAAAACCTCTTTGTGAAGCCGACTCTAAGAGGAGACACTGAGAGGAAAAACTATACCTAAGAGTTGGATTTGAGTTACTAAATTTATAGAAATTGAGATAAATCAAAGCAAAGATAGTTCGTTAATTCATAATATTATCTAATTAAATACTTAAGTAGCTTATTTTCTTTGAGTGCATCTTTCAATCCTTAGAGAAAATAGAAAGAAAACTAAACGAAACATAAATTGCACAGGGAGCAAACTGAGGTGCTGGGGTAAAACTAAAACCACTTAACTTAATGAGCATCAAATATCTGACTTATAAACTGCCCGCTCCCGGGCACGCAGAACTCCCGGCCAAGTCCCACAGCTCACCTTCCGAGCAGTCGGAACAATAGCTAAGTATAATCACTTTGTTTTCACCTTTGGGAATAGCCAGTGACAGACGCTGTGGGTGTGAGGGGGATATGGGTACAGACACTGAGAAAAATTCAAGCACAACCAAAATGCGTAATTTTGTATATGTGATAATTTGTCCTAAGACCTTTCTACTTAAAATGGTCTTAAAAATCATACTACAATTGCCTTTACATCTTATAAATAATCTGTCTTAAGTAAGGAGAATCTTTTTATTATCCTTAAACCTCATTTTCTTTCAGTGTTCGACTGTAGTACAAGAAAAATAGTTACTAGATAATGGTGCTGGATCGGGTAGCCTGGGAATGCTGACTGTTTCCAGTTGCACATGCCACGTGCAGCCAGTTGGCGTTGCATTTATGAAAATGAGCTCTGTTCCTGGGGCAATTTGTAAACGAGACAATTGACCAAATGCTTATGGTGACTCTTCTTTTACCACCGATGTGTGGCCATTGTGACTTGATTGCCGGGGCCAGAGTTTTGGACAATGAGAGCCAAGTGTAACAGGTGACACATTTACGCAGTCGTAAAAGCTAAAAACACTTTTGCAGGCACTCAGATTTAATGGGTATTTGAAAAGTGATTTGAATATTAGAAGTTTTAATAAGTAAATATATAATAAGGTAAATATATAATTAAGTATAATTTTTAGAGGCCTGAAAGCACTTAATAATTATGTATTTAACAGATAGCAAAATGTATAAAAAATCTTCAACAATAGCCAATTGTTTTCCGCCAGATTTCACCCTTTCACCACCTGCTTTCCAGCGTCATGTCTCTTTCGAAATGAGATCCCTCCAAATCGGTGGCCATAATCCATTTCGATTATCACCCACTACAACAGATGGCCCACTCAAATGGCCAAAACAATGGCCAAAATGCCCGGCTCAACCTGCCAATCTCTCTCGCTGGCTGTCGTCGTCTCTATGGCCAAAAAGGCCCCCAGGTGCCGTGGCCAAAACTGCAACTGAAAGTCATCCCGGCCGGCTGTTAACAACCGAACCAAGCTGAACTGAACCCAACTGCATGCCCATTTAGAGCAACTTGCCATGGCCAGGTCCTTCAAAAAGAGCGGCGACAGAAAGGCAAAGCCACCGGCAGGTTGGCCAATGGCGGACAATGTGGCGATCCACAACGATGATGGTAACAACAGCAGCAAAAACAGGAGCAAACGGAGCAACATCTATAGCCAACTGCGATGGCGTGGTAATAAAAGTGAAATTAACAATCAACGGACGCTTTACGGTTGACATTTCACATGACAGGCTAGTAATGCGATTTAGCAGGATAAAGGACAGCAGGCCGCGACTTGGTATGGTTTTGTTTTCTGCGAGGCGGGTTTTTGCCCCTGTCAAGGCACTGCAAGTGGTAGTGCAGGAAAATTGCTGAAAACAAAAACAATAAACAAACGGAAAATGTATAGAAAACAATTATAGTCAACAAACTGAAAGCAGAACTTTTGTATGAGAAAACTTTCTTAAAATTGAATAAATTATTATAAATATGGAGCCAGGGTTTTTCCTGCCAATTTTCCTGGTTCCACTGTAGCCAGTCGTAACTGTTTCCCTTTTTGTTTGTTTCCCCCACAAAATGGTTTGATTTTTTGCCCTGCTTTTGTTTTTTTTTCGTTGAAGAGAAAGTTAATTAAAATAATGAATTTTCCGTTGACAAATGTCTCTCGCCTGTCAAATGGCCATGCAGAAAATCGCTCCCTTCCCACCCCCCAGACTCTACTCCCTGTCACATTGCATACTTAATAAATGCTAATAATAGAGTTTTAATTAAATAGATTATGTATGTGTGTGTGTATGGGTTCGACATTTGGCATCCTGCATTTTGGCTTTCGGGCAGCATTTGCATATTTGCGTGTTTGCATGCACCATCGGATCCCGGCGCCTTGGGATCTCTCGCTGGCATTTTGTAATAAGCAAATTGATTTAAAATTGTCAGCATGGCCCAGTCGTGGTCCGGCCAAATTAGATTCAGCTATGCGGAGGCGGTTGGCTATGATAAATATTAGATAATGTGGGTGGTCACCTGTGACTTTTGAGGCCATTATGCGGGAAGGTGGCTTTGGTATTTCTAATGACATTTGAGTTCTAGGCCAATAATGAAATGCCAATGATTTGTTGAGCCCAAGGAGAGTTTATTTGGGTTCATGAGGAATTTTTAATGGAATATTTTAGTTAAAAGGTTGTCTAAAATTGTAATGCAGATAGTTTGATACTTACCAATCAATTTACCAATCCACCAGCCTGTGTGTCCCAGAGCTTTCATCCACCTTCTTTGGCCGTTCTTTGTATCAGTTTAGTATCAACTAGGAACCATTAAGTGATTTGAGAGAGTCTTGGTTTCTTCTTCTTGAACCCAACTTCACTGCACCTTTACATTGTGTTTGTCAACAATGTTTTTGCACGCAATTAGCCCGATTTGTGCCACTGTGAACTGACAGTTGGAGCTGTCAAAATTGGCAGAGGAGAGCGCCATTGGTGGCCAAAACATAAACATGTCACGCAAGAGAGCCAGGACGATTGAGAGAGAGCGTAAGGAGAGAGTTCTAGGTCCTGCGAGAGTGACAGTTCGTGAGAGAGAGACCGGGGAGAAAGTCACGCGAGGAAGAGAGAGAGAGCCAGCGAGCGAGCGAGCGAGCAAGAGTGCAACTAAAACACTGAGGGAATTTCTGGGGGGGAAATGGGGATTTTCCGGGGGGCCTACGGGATAAAGTCTAGGGGACTCCCGCTTTCCACCGCTGGCGGGTTATACCGCTTAACACTTTCTATCGGTAATTACGGGACGAGTCCTGGAGCCTGCGCCATCCTCTAGGACATACAGTTGTCCTGCAGTTGAGAAGCATCCGCAAAGATGAGGAGCACCGACGACAACGTGGCGGCGACAACGACAACAAACGCGTCTAACATGGCGACGCGATGTCCTTTCTCCTGTCTCCTGTCCCGCACACTCACACACACTCACACACACGCACTCGCATTTCTAATCTCGCGACTCCACCGATTTTTCAGGCCAAACCACAGATAGTTGTTGTTCCCGCAGAATATATTTTTGTTTAGCCAAACTTTAGATCATTTCACATGTTATATTTTTATTTTTAATTTTTAGTTTTTTTTTTGTTTTAGTTGTACTATTTATTTATTTATTTTTATTGAGCCTGGCCAAGAGGAGCTCCACTCGCGTCGCGTCGCGTTGAGTTGCGTTGCGTTTTGTCAAAGAGAGAGCGACAAAAGCCAAAATCTCACAGCATCCCAGCATCTCCCATCAGCGAAACCCAAACCCAAACTCGCACCAAAATCAAGGACCAAAAACGTTGCCGCCATCGAACCACACGCACACACACAGTCACCGTGCGCACGGCGAAAGCATCTCTAAAACTTTCGGCCAAGAAGAAAATGGGCGAACGGAAAAAAAAAAACGAGTGGCAGGAACACAGTGCCAGCAATGTGGGAAAAGTGAAGTGAGCATCAAAGCGCACGGGACAGGATAGTTTTCAACCCGACCACCACGGTGCACGGTGGGCTGTGTTGGTGTTACGAGTCCCGGCATCCTCCCCCGCCCCATTTGCCACCCAGAATCGTCCATAAAACCCCCCTCGGAACCACACGGCCAAAACATTCTCTCCTTTGGCAGCGGCTGCTGCGTCTAAAACCGAAAACAATAAAAAGCTCCAAGCGGAAAGTTAAATTTTTGTATTACGACTTTGGAAATGCTCTTAAAAAAATAAGACAAAATATTTTTAAAGTTATAAAATTAAGGAAAAATATATTCAGAGTATATAAAACAATTATTTAATAGAAAATTCGGAGTA